>QEOT01003247.1:2242-42659 GCA_003123785.1 Pterocarya stenoptera
TATTAGAATATAATTTTTTAATAAAATTTTTATTTTAAAATTTAAAAAATTAAAATTATTTATTATATTTTATTTTAAAATTTATAAAAATTAAGATAATGAGATTAGATAAAATAGATTAGATATTGATCTAAATATTTTCTTTAATTTAGAGAAAGATAAAAATAGGCTGTGAACTTGTCTATAGACAATATGGACTAAAATATTAAACTCGGAAATCACTTGTGTATCAAGTTGAGCCTTTCTTGCCTAAATCATTTGTGCTGATACAGTGTCCTTACAAAAGTGTGAAGCACGCAAACCATAAAAATTTACCTTGAGAAAACAAGCATACGAGCCCATTTGAAGAAGAGAAATGATATATATAAAGTTGAAACGTATACGTATAAATTTCACGTAGACATTTTATTAAAAAGAAAAAAAAAAACTCCATTATAAAAAAATGTGAGAAATTTTTTTTGGACTCATATTTTTATAAAAATTTATACGTAAAATTGATCTATTTTAAATTTGTATCCACCGTTATTTTTAAAAAAATGATGATTTTAAAAAATTGATACAATCAATAAGATGACTCGATTCATGAAAAGAGTCATGTTATACCCACCGATGGTATAGTCCGAGACATTCTCCCGATAAAACTATTTGGTCATTTTTTTATAAGCTTAAACATTTTAAAAAAAAAATTACATTATTATTTAATAATGGATATACTTTTTTAGATACAAAACTATTTTACCTCATGATTACAAATTAGGAAAATGCTACACGTGTTGCTGGGGCTCTCATTAGGGTGTATGCTTGTATTTTTATGTGTTTTTTTAAAGTTTTTTCCTATATAGATTTTTTTAATAATTTTAAATATTTTTTAAAAATAAAATAAATTCATAATATTATTAAAAAATACTTCCTTAATCACGAATTAAAATAATTTTATTTTACTTCATGATTAAGGAATTATTTTTTAATAATTTCTTTTTTTACTTTTTGATTAAGAAATTATTTTTTAATAATATTATAAATTTATTTTATTTTTTAAAAATATTTAAAAATTTTATTAAAAAAAAACCCATTAAAAGATAAGGATACACCTAGCGGAGCCCCAGCGGGATTGTAGCATGACCCTACAAATTAACCCTGCACGAATATTTTTGTAGGAGCGTCAAGTCACCATATGGTCCATATCGCTGGCCGGCTGGCCGCTGGGTCCTCACAAAACTTGAAGAGTTCCCATCAAAGAAATCTTGGAAATTTATATATATATATATATATATATATACATTCATACATATACATATACATATATATTAATTTTAGAGAAGGAGCTAGCTCATTTGATTATCTCGCATTGCTGTCTTTTTCCATTTTACCAAACTGGTCAATTTTTGAAATGTTTAGGTCTCGTTTGTTTTTAGAAATAAAATAAGATGAGATAAGATTAATTTTGAAAAATTAAATAAAATCTTATTAGAATATATTTTTTAATATTATATTTATTTTAAAATTTAAAAAAGTTGAATTATTTATTTTATTTTATATAAAAATTTGAAAAAATTATAATTTTGGAATGTGAGGTTTTCAAAATTTTAAAAATTTTAAGTTTTAATTTTAAAAACAAACAAGATCTTAGAGTACTCCCAATAGCTTCTTCATCCTATACTTTAAAATACATTATTAAAATCTTTTTTTTATTTTACATACTGACTTTTACAATATACCATATATCAATTTCTCAATTTTTTTTTCATATCATTTAAATATTATATTTTTTAATATTTTTTATTCATTTTAAATGAACCTCATAACACTAAACAATTATCAAATGAGAGAGAAAATAATTAAAAATATTTTAGAAGATGAATAATATTATTTAGATGTAGAGAATTACAATTACAAAATGTAAAATGAAGAAGAAAATACAAAATCTATTAAAAGTTACTTTTAACCAATTTTTTTTATATTATATAAAAAATTTTATTTTACAAAATCCATTAAGAGTTCTCTAATTAGTCCTGAATTGGAAATGCCTTCTCATATTTTGCACGAGGGCAAAATTGTAAACAGGAATTTTTCATAAGAGGCCAGCGGACAAGAAGATAAACGTGCAGCTTATTTCAATATTTCATAACTTTTCCGTACAACGTGCAGCTCATTTGAAGACATATCTTTTCCGTACAGTTGATATGATAAATATTTCATAATTATTTATTTAAGAATATTATAAATAAAATATATTTTTATTTGATATATTTTTATATAATTTAATTTTATAAAAATATTATCATCTTATAATATTATTATAAAATATATTATAAAAGAAATTGGGTATGTAATTTGTAAATAAAACAAAATTATTATAAATATTATACAATTATTTGTGAAATCTATATCTATCTTCTCTACAACTTAAAACTATCTCATCTTACTTTCAATTCAAATACACAAAATTTTTTAAAATCATCTCAACTTGTCTCAACTCACAAATCTCACTATTATTCACAAATCATTTTAATTGATATCATCTCATTTCTCAATCAAAACCAAACTTATTATACCCCCGAATGTACTTTAGATTAATTTTGTATTTGTATTTGTAATTTATATTATAAAATAAAAAGATTAAGATTCTTGACAATTTTCTAATTCAAGCATTTTTATAAATTGGAAAAAGACATGCAATCCCACAACATTAAGGACTTTTTTAAATATTTAGAATATTTTAAAATATTTGTAAATGGTAATGAAATTGTTTGAATTAATATATTTTATTGACTTTCGAGAAATGAGAGAGAAAAAGCTGAATGAAAATATTATAAATTAAAAAAATTATTTAAATATAATTTTTATTTTAGAATTTGAAAAAGTTGTATTATTTTTTTGTGTTTTATTTAGAAGTTTGACAAAGTTGTAAGGATTAAAAATTGATTAAATGAAAAAGTTAAAGATTTAAATTGTAAAAATATTTTATATTTGAGTGATATTTGAGAATAAGATATCTCAGAATATCTGAAAATACTTGTGTTCTGAGCCTTTAAATACAATCAGTACATAATGTAAATGACTTGATTAAATACAATGGAATACAAATGTTAGTGTTTATCTATCTCTAAATTATAGAAAGCATAAAAGAAAAAAAAATTGAAAACATCCTTATCCAAACAACTGGAGTAGAACTGTAGTCGTTGGTTCAACCAATTGTCGAAATAAGATTATTCTTTCCTTCTCATATCAGTTACAAGTTGGTGTTAACTTATACGTACGTGGATGTCCTCCTCTATTCCATTCCGCTTGTAACAGAGATCACATCTTGACACATCTATATGAAAGATCATCATGAATAGAAAAGAGAAAAGACAGAAAGTGTTGGGGAGGACAAATAGTCCATATATATATATATATATATATATATATAATAAAAGAAAACTTAGGATCTTGTTGAGGATTACAAGGAGAAATTAAGAAATTAGCATCGCATATATAGCTACTAACATGTCAAGTATCTCAGCCGCAGTACAAGCTGCCAATCCCTTTTTGGAGACATGCATGCGTCTGCTGTTTTGTTACTATCAACAAGAACATATGTCATGTCAAGCAAAGAATAAACCATCCACCACGCAAAGAATCCCCACAAATTACTCTCTCTCTCTCTCTCTTGCCAAGATTCTGGATAGTGCAAGTGTGGCTATGTTAGAAGCTGCCTGAGGAAGAGATGGGATCACAATTACCAAACAAGCCATTTTGTTCTTCATTAATGTCTTGGTCTTCTTCTACTTCGTTTTTGGTTCTATTACTTGTAACTCTACCGATACTTGTTATTATTGGTTTCTTGAGTTTGTATTCTCCATCTTTCTCCATAGAAAGTTCGTCTAAATTGCTTGAACCAGAAGCAGCAGCAGCAGTCCCCCGTACTTCTACTCCTCCATTAATTAGTTCTAATTCACAACATGGTGAAGCATCAGAAGCAGCACTAACTCCACATGGTTCTCCAAAACCACACAAAGAAACACCATCAGATCAAGCTGATGAAACTCATACTCCAATATTGATCAGTTCTTCAGAGCCCACACCAGCGCCTTCAGCTTCTACTACTCATGTAGGAATTACTTCTACTTTTTTTTTTTTTTTTTCAGTCAACGATGTTGCACGAACGTTCTGTCACTGATATTTCTTCTTTTTGGGTGGTGGGTGAACACAGGGAGAAGGGAAAGAGACAACACTGAAGCATGAATCTGGGCACGATCAAGATCATTTTGTTGGCGCTTCTAAGAGAAAGAGCAGTCCTTTAAAGAAAATTGAAGCAAGTTTGGCTAGAGCCCGGTTTTCTATCCGAGAAGCTTCTCAAATCAGGAATTGGACATCAACTCATCAGGACCCAGATTATGTTCCTCATGGCCCAGTGTATAGGAGTGCAAATACTTTCCACAGGTACTACCATATTTATTGCCAAAAGTTATTAAGTCTATACAAAAATTAATTTATATAAAAAAGTTTTAAATTGATGCGCGCGGTTTAATCCAATAATCAAATCTATTTAAAATAAAAATAATTTTATAATTTAACATAAACTGTCAATTTATAAATTTTACATAATAATAATTTTTTGTATAAAATTTCTGTATAAACCAAGCATTTTCATATCTTTTTAAATCTGTATCTAATTCTGTCTTTTAAGGATCAAGTGTTTTCTAAGATCCATCGAGTAAGAAACCCGGCCGAGTAGACTCAGTACTAGTGAGTTGCAATAGGTAACTATATCGGGTAATATTCATAATATAGCATAAAATTTAATAAGAACCAAAATTCACACCATAGAGGACTAAGAAAGAAAATTATTTTAAACAACTTTTCCTTCTCTAATTTGATTAGTTCTGTTGCAGTAGTACTAGTAGTGCTAGTGGGTTGAAAATATTTAAACCAAATCGTAATTCAAGATTAGGTTTCGTAATTCAAGATTAGGTTATAATACATACAGTTTTAGCGTACTTCTTGCACACTCTACTAATTTGATTGGTCAAAATAATTATTTTATATTAAAAAGTGATGCAACCAATTACATTAATAAAGTGCATAAAAAATATATAAAAGTGACTGTATATAGAGTTTTTAAATTTGAAATGTGAATAGTGTATAGTGTAAAGTGCAAAGGCATTCGAATGGAATTATTCTTTACCTATAAGTTGAAGGCTCATTGGAGTTGGTGATATAAAACAAAAACTCTATATACAACCACTTTTGAGTACTCTTTGTGCATTCCACTACTGTGATTGGTTCCATCACTTTTTTTAATATAAAATAACTGTTTTGACCAATTATATTAGTGAAATACATAAAGAGTACTCAAAAGTAATTATGTGTAGTAGAACTTGATATAAAATTAGTATAGTAAGTTCATACAAGTTTAAGGTATACAAGCCTCTTTTGAGTCCTTTTAAAAAAAGTGGGTGTCGCATCATGTATGTATATATATATATATATTTTGTGATGGTTCTTGCTTTTCTCAAAATAGGAATTGTACGAATCAACTTGCATTATTATTGAGTTTTATATTGAGTACTGTAGTAATTATTTCCTTATTAATGAATTAAAAAATGATGATTGGATATATAGGAGTTATCTAGAGATGGAGAGGCTGTTCAAGATCTACGTATACGAAGAAGGAGAAGTGCCACTGTTTCACAATGGTCCATGCAGGAGTATATATTCCACAGAGGGAAGGTTCATCCATGAAATGGAGAGGGGACAACTTTTTCGTACTAGAAATCCTGATGAGGCTCTTGTCTACTTCCTTCCTTTCAGTGTAGTCATGATGGTTCAGTACCTCTACGTTCCCAATTCTCATAAAGATCATTACTTTCAACACGTTATGGTCGATTACATTGACATCATTTCCAACAGATATTCCTTTTGGAATCGAAGCCTTGGTGCTGATCATTTTATGCTCTCTTGCCATGATTGGGTAAACAATCAAACCCATTAAAGATTCCAAAATACACGCACATGTGCGCGTGCACATATATATAAACTGATATAGTTTGATTGGATACGTCAGATTATAAATTTATTTTTACCCATATTTCTCGTTACTCATATATAGTACTTCTATTACAGGGGCCGAGGGTGTCTTCCTTTGTTCCACATCTATTCCACAGGTCCATAAGAGTTCTATGCAATGCTAATACATCTGAAGGATTCAAACCATCAAAGGATGCATCCTTTCCCGAAATCCATATTCGGACAAACAAAATCACAGGGCTAACTGGCGGTCTCCACCCGTCCCGCCGGTCGGTTCTTGCTTTCTTTGCAGGTCGTTTGCATGGCCACATCAGGTACCTACTTCTACAGCAATGGAAAAACAAAGACCAAGACGTGCAGGTTTATGAGGAACTTCCACACAAAGTATCTTATGACTCTATGTTAAAGAAGAGCAGGTTCTGCTTGTGCCCAAGTGGGTATGAAGTAGCCAGTCCAAGAGTTGTGGAGGCAATCTATGCTGAGTGTGTGCCAGTGTTGATTTCTGATAGCTATATACCACCTTTTAGCGATGTTCTAAACTGGAAGTCGTTTTCTGTGCAAGTGGAAGTGAAGGACATACCAAATATCAAAACGATTTTGATGGGCATATCTCAAAGACAGTACTTGAGGCTGTACATGAGAGTAAAACAAGTACAAAGACATTTTATGGTGAATGCAACTCCTAAGAGATTCGACGTTTTCCACATGACTCTTCACTCTATTTGGCTTAGGAGATTGAACGTCCAAATTCAAGATCAATAGCCATTGATGAATGGATAGGAAAAGCTTGGAATTTCCAATGTATTAGTCTCCAAACAAGGGAATCATGGCCTCTTTGGGATTACTTTAGAAGTAATCTTAAAAAGTGTTGAAATAGTTTTAAAAACACTTCAATGATATTATTTGGTTGATTCATATTAAAATATTTTTTTACATAAAAAAAAGGTTAAAAAAGTTCATTTCAGGAAAAATATCAAATTTCTCTTCAAAAGCACTTTTTTGAATTTTGCGGAACGTAGTTATATTTAAACAAAATTCTCAATAGACGAAAGTATCTATATAATTTTCAAATAATTACAGCTTTACCTTTGTCTTATTTTATTGAGTGACAGTCTTATTTTATCAGTATTTTCTATTTCATTTTGAATTTCAAATTTCAAATTTTTATCATTTTCAGTAACTGGCAGATCAATATATATGGATCTATGGTTATGCATGTAAAATTGTCCTTTTACGTCATTTCTACTTCAAAAAGTATTTTTTAAATTTATTTATAAACAAATATAATATATTTGAAAGTACTTTAGAGTATAGTTATTAAGCAGTAAATAACTTTTTAATAGTAGTACTTATTACTTTAAGCTCTACAATTATAAACCTTAAGCTAGAAGCTATATTACCAACTGCAATCCCAAACATGCACATAGCATGTAAGGATAATTGACTGTTTAAATTTAATTTTTGACACAATTAAAAGGTGAAATGTTTTAGGCACAAATAAATCTCACAAAAGTAAACTCATAAATTAATGTGACTTGATATGGTACGTTATATTGTAAAGTTGAAACAATCATTTCATACAAAAACAAGATGACAAGAGGACATTGATCAAACACATTCAAGTTCGCATATAACAAGAAAACTATCCTTTCTGATACTTTGGGCCTCCATGGAAAAACAGATAGTAGATTACATGCAAAGTTCTATACTCTAGAATCCACCATTCCTTTTTTTTTTTTTTTTGTTGAGATTGTAGCGTCAATTATTAACTCATACATACAAATTGATAAATATGCTGCGGCCACAACTTCAAACACTTCAATTATCTTATGACCACAGAAGGATGAAACTACTTAGCTGATTTGACACTCTCCACTTGCATGAACCTCTTTGACCCTCTTGTCATACTCGTCTTCTTCGCCCTCTTCTTCCTCCACCTCTGCATCTATGTCTTCGTTACCTTCTTCTTCTTTGTCTTCTGCTCCCTAGCTAAAGCCCCTAATAGGCTTAGATGATGGAAGTGGGTTTCTTGCCTTTACTACAATTTTCATGATCTCATCCACACTTTGAAGAGAGAAGCTTGGATTGTCTCTCTGGTAATAGATAGCTTGAGTAGACTCTGTTAGCTCCCTTGGCAAATTCTTTAAAAACCATGGATGGTTCTTGATTTCTTTAATTGTAATTCTCTGCAAAACCAACAACATAAGGGGAATTACCTATATTGTAACTGTTATATAAAAATAAATAATAAAATCTATTTCTTCCCATCAACTAAACTTTTGAGATAAGTGATAATTTCGCATAGTTTCAGAGCATGGATTATGAGTTCGAATCCTAATTTTACACTCTACCCCATTTAATTAATTATTACACATGTTAGGCCACCAATTGAGGGGGAGTCTGGTCCACACGTAAGGAAAAGTGTTAAGATATAAAAATAAATAATAAAATCTACCTCTTTTCATTAGCTTAAACTTTTGGGACAAATAGCAATATCACAGTAACATGGTTGTTCAAATTCTAGCCCTCAACACTCAATCAAAGTACTTTATCACAATAGATTCAGTATCTTAGAAAGCATCTTTTAATCTAGTAATCCACGTAATAAACTCAGAACCCAAAGAGTAACTATGATAGTATCCTCCCAATATACTCTAGCACCCACTAAAAGAAACAAACACACAAGTTCTTAGTTATGTTTCAAATACATATTGCATCGTTGTGCTACATGCCATATTGATCCCATGTTTCAAATACATGTTGCATGTTGTGCTACACGCCATATTTATATTACTAATCAGAGAGGGATTTATTATGCATCAGCTACTATTTATTTTCACACTCCACACCTATAGCTTTTTCATAGGGTGTGTGAGTGTTTTTCATAGAGTATGAAAGTATTTTTCATACGATGTAGGGTGTAGGGTGGTGAATAGTGACTGATGAAAAGAATTTTTAAAAATGTTAGATGTACAAATGAAGTAGTTACCTCTGTATTGTACTTTGGACACCCTAAGAAGGGTCGTCCTGGATTTCTTGCAGTATTTGAGTATCTCAATGTGGCTTCGACCTTACAGAAGCAGAATGGTTGTCCCAAAATACGTTTTGCAAACGATGTAAAAGACATTAATGATGATGACATTCTAATGTGATGTTTTATAATTTGTTACATGCGAAATCCAAAAACCAATATGTATTAAACAACTTTCATGACTTCTGTAGAACTTGTTTCCAGCACTTGGCCTTTAAAAAAATATGTATCTTAGAAGTCATTAAAAATGTCTAGTCCAAATTTAGTATAGTGCTATACAACAATAAAAAGGTGGAGTAAGTAGGGAGAAAAATCAATACAAATAGTGCAAATAAGACCAAAGTAATGGCATTAGATATTGTTGGATGAGATTTCCATAAAAGAAAAACGATCGAGTATATTTTTACAATTCCATTGATAACTTTGCTATTATATATTAACATGAGTGGTACATGTTGGGAAGTATGAAAATTTAAGATAAGAAGTGCATGCCCACGGTGGAAAGGGAAAGTAAGATACAACAGACAATTTTATATAACGACGATTGTTTGGAAGGTATATATATATATATACTAACTGACAATAAGACTCAAACTATATATGATTGTTTGGAAGGTAAATATATGTATATTGTTGTCTTCTAATCAAATTTGACCCAATATTCATGCCCTTAAGCTCAACCTTATCTTATTATTTGGCCGTGACAGTAGGTCTAATTTTATATATAATATGGTACTAATTCTTTTATCTTTTTATATATATATATATTGATTTAGCCTAGAACCTAGAAATACATAAGAATTAACCACAAACAGAAAAGTCACAAAAAAAAACCTATTGAAATCTATTTTGTAAAAATAAAATGTGTTATAGAATATACCTGAATTTTTGCATCAACAATTTATGTAATTTCATTCTCAGCACATAACGGTTCCTAGAAGCAAGCATGCACATGAAGCCATCAACACAAGCATGCAGTTGTGATCACAAGCATATATGGATTATTAATTGAGAATAAAAGTCATCAACATCACAAATCTAATTCAAAAACTTGGATTTTCACAAGCTGGGTGCTAAAACAATCCATCAAAAATCATAAAAAATCACCATTGGAGCTAAAATGTATGCTAGAAGGAAAGTGGAACCAAAATTACACTTACTTGATGTTAGGGTTAAGGTGTCGTGGGTTGGATTATGGTTTCAAATGGATTGCGGTTTCGAGTGGGAAGGTGGGGCTTTTGTGGGAATGAGGGGGAACAGAACTTGAGGAAGAGGAATCGTGCTTGGTCGCCGTGCTTGATGAAGACGAACGAAGGTGAAACGCCATGCTTGAGGACCATGAACATCGGTTTTGTGGGTCAATTTCGATCGTGAAAGATAAAATGAGTTGTAAGAATTAGGTCTATGATGGGCCACGAAGGGGATTTGGGGGGGAAGAAGGAATCAAAGAAGGAAACGAAGGGGGTTTGAAAAGGGAGAAAGAAATCGAAGCTGGGGAGGGAAATCGAATGGGAAAGAAGAACCAAGGGAATCGAAAAATAAACGAAACGACGTCGTTGCGAAGAGTCATAAAGAAGAAAAGAAACAAAGTCGTTTTTACCTGCCACGTGGGACACATGGGCGATTTTCCACAGAATTTTTGAAGAAAATATGCCAAGGGTCATTTCCAAATGGGCATGGAAATGACCGTACAGTTGGTAGTGTTCCCATTTTGCTTGGCTATGATTGAGATTGGAGTCATTGGATTACATTATGAAAGCAATGAAAATTGTATCCTTCATAATGCATGGAAACTTATGTCAAGTTTTGATGTTGAAATGACATAAGTTGAGTTGAATTGTGAATAGTAATATTCTATAGATTTTATTGATATGAGCTTAATTTTTTTAAATTTAGATAAATTTAAATTTTTAGATTGAAATATATGAACTCATGATACTCACCGAGCAGACTCAATGACTTGACAGTGCTTAGTGTGAGATGTACAGACAACAAAGTTAATCAGTACCATTCATTGTGATCTTGAATATTTGTAGGGACACAGTTGCACGAGTTCACCATCAATGCTAACTCGACAACCGATAACAATCTTTATCATTAATGTAGTAAAAACATACATAAGTTATAGCCCCTTGTCAAATCATGAGACAGAAGTACCCAAGGGCTTCAAAGATCCTTCCTAGTGTGAAACATCCTAGGATTTCCTTTAGAGGATCTGGATGCAATTTATCATAAAAATTGATAGGAGAACGGTGGAGATTGATTTGAGATAAAAATTAAAAATGGAATAATATATTATTAAGATATAATTTTTTAAAATAATTTTTATTTTAAAATTTAAAAAATTTGAATTATTTATTATAGTTTTATAAAATTTTAAAAAATTATAATAATGAAATAAAATAATTAAGAGACTTTTTGTATTTAAACCTCTCCAATTTGTTGATCTAAATATTTTCTTTAGTTTAGAGAAAAGATAAACATAGACTGTGACTTTTCTATAGACAATATGGACTAAAATATTAAACTGGCAAAATAAATATAGTATAATCATTCAAGACCCTGTATATTATGTTGAGCCTTTCTTGCCTAAATCACTTGTGCTGATACAGTGTCCTTACAAAAGTGTGAAGCATGCAAACCATAAAAATTTACAGTGAGAAAACAAGCATACGAGCCCATTGACAAAGGGAAATGCTATATATAAAGTTTAAACATATAAGTTTCACGTAGACCTTTTGTTAAAAAATAGACTCTATTATATAAACAATGTGAGAACTTTTTTTAGACTCATATTTTTATAAAAATATATAGATAAAATTTATCTATTTAAAACTTGTACCCTCCGTTATTTTTTAAAAAATGATGACTTTGAAAGATCGATACAGTTAATAAGATGATTGGATTCATGAAAAGAGTCATGCTATACCCATCGAGGGTGTAGCCTGAGACATTCTCCCGATAAAGCCATTTGGCATTTTTCTTTATATTTTTTTATACTCTTAAATATTTTTAAAAAAATCATAATATTATTTAAAATATTTTTTTTTAGATAAAGAACTATTTTATCTCATGATTACGAAGTGACCTTGCGCTAAGGGTGTAAAAAAAAATTGATGAATCGATAAACCGGACCGGTGGGTTTGGTCTGGTATCGAATTTGGTTCGGTCCGGTACCAGTTTTATTTTTCTTAAAATCGGTCAAAATCAATTTGGTTCCAGTTTTTCTTTTTCTAAAACCAGATCGGATCAAACCGGACTGGTTTATATATATTATAATTTTGTATGTTGAATATATTTTATATATATAATTTATATAAAATAGTTTTGTATTATATGATAAATTACTAATTAATATAATATTAAATTTTAAAACCTTATATCACTATAGTCTATTGTACTAATAGTTATACTAATACCATATCACTATATATTATAATATATCACTATAGTCTATAATATAATATATCACCATAATCTATAATATAATTATAATATATATTATAATATACTACAATATATTATCGCTATAGTATTATATATTATAATGTACTATTATATAGTATATAATATAATATATTAAAACCGAAAAATCGGATCTAAATTGGTAAAATTGAAAATACCGATTTAAAAAGATAACTAATATAAAATCTGTTCTTAAAAATATAAAACCACTATATACCTATTGGATTCTAAATTTTATTTAAAATCACACCAAATCAAATCGGTTACACTCTACCCTGCACGAATATTTTTGTAGGAGTGTCAAGTCCCCATATCGCTGGCCGTCACAAAATGTGAAGAGTTCCCATCAAAGAAATCTTAGAAAATTATTATTATTATTATTAGTTTGATAGGAGGAACTAGCTAATTTGATTATCTCGCATTGCTGTCCAGATTCCATTTTACCAAACTGGTTTTTTAAGGAGCTTTGTTATTTATAAACCTCACACGTCATAATTTTTTTAAATATTTTTTAAATTTATTTTGATTTTATTCTTTTTAAAATAATTAAATTCTTTTACTCATTATTTATATATCACATATTTAATAAGAGAAATTAAATATATATATATATAGTATGTGAGGATCATGAATAAATTTTTCATCTTTTAGATTTGAAACAATACTCTATTTGGATTCAGAGATTAGTTAAGATTAGTTGAAATTGTTTGTAAATAGTATAATAAAATATTTTTAGAATATTATTTTTTAATATTATTATTATTATTTTGAGTTTTGAAAAAATTGAATTATTTATTATATTTTGTGTGAAAATTTAGAAAAGTTGTTTTGGAATTTAAAAAAATTGAATTGTTTATTATATTTTGTATAGTAATTTGGAAAATTTGTTTTGAAATTTAAAAAAAAAAAAAGATTATTATATTTGTGTAAAAATTTAAAAAAATTATAATGATGAAAATGAGATAAGTTTAGATGAGTTTCGGAGGCTTGTGAATTCAAACGAGAGTAACTAAATTCAAACACAAAATTCTTATCTCATCATTATAAATTTTTCAAATTTTCATATAAAATATAATAAATAATTCAACTTTCTTAAATTCTAATTTAACTTTTTCAAATTCTAAAATAATAATAATATTAAAATATAATATTTTAAATTTTTATCTCAAATAAAAAATTCTCATATAACTATCTAAACTTAACCTTAATCCTGATTTGAATTCATCTCATCACTA
The DNA here is from genome assembly GCA_003123785.1 of Pterocarya stenoptera. Classification (NCBI taxonomy): domain Eukaryota; kingdom Viridiplantae; phylum Streptophyta; class Magnoliopsida; order Fagales; family Juglandaceae; genus Pterocarya; species Pterocarya stenoptera. The sequence continues at coordinate 15,986 of QEOT01003247.1, forward strand.
TGTACGGATAAACTCAATCTTGTCCAAACTCCAAAGGGTCAAGATGTTGTTTTGAAAATGATTTCTCATATTTTGCAAAGATGACAAAATTATAAACAGTAACCTTTCAGGAGGCCACCGGAAAAGAAGACAAACGTGCAGGTAACTTTTCCGTACAACGTGCAGGTCATTTGAAGCCATAGTTTTCCGTACAGTTGATTTGATAAATATTTCATAATTATTTAAGAATATTATAAATAAATATTTTTTTATTTGATATTTTTTTATATAATTTAATTTTATAAAAATATTATCACCTTATAATATTATTATAAAATATATTATTAAAAAAATTGGGTATGTAATTTATAAATTATTATATATTTATAAATAAAACAAAATTATTATAAATGCTATACAATTATTTGTGAGACCCACATTTATCTCTTTTATAATAACTTAAAATCATCTCATCTCACTTTCAATCAAAACACACAAAATTTTTAAAAATTATCTCAATTCAATCGTCTCAACTCTCAAATATAATTATTATTCATAAATCATCTCAACTTATTTAATCTGATCTCTCAATTCAAACAGACCAATTATGCCCCCGAATGTACTTTAGATTAATTTTGTATTTGTAATTTATATTATAAAATAAAAAGATTAAGATTCCTAAAAATTTTCTAATTCAAACATTTTTATAAATTGGAAAAAGACATACAATCTGTGATCCCACAGGACTTGTTAGAATATTTAGAATATTTTAAAATATCTGTAAATAGTTGTGGAATGGTTTGAATTAATATATTTTATTGAATTTTTAGAAAGGAAAGAGAAAAAGTTAAATAAAAATATTATAAATTAAAAAAATTATTTGAATATAATCTTTTTAATATAATTTTTATTTGAGGATTCGAAAAAATTATATTATTTTTTGTGTTTTATTTAAGAGTTTAAGAAAGTTGTAATGATTAAAAATTGATTAGATGAAAATGTTAAAAATTTAAAATTAAAAAGTATTTTGTACTTGAATGATATTTGAGAATGAAATATATCATAATATCTGAAAATATTTGTGTTCCCAAGGAGCCTTAAATACTATCAGTGCATAATGTAAATTACTTGATTAAATACAATGGAATACAAATGTTAGTGTTTATCTATCTCTGAATTATAGAAAGTATTGGGATAAAAAATAAAAAATAAAAAAATTGAAAAACAACCTTTTCCAAAACAACTGGAGTAGAACTGTAGTCGTTGGTTCAACCCATTGTCGAAATTAGAAGATTATTCTTGCCTTCGTATATCAGTTACAAGTTGGTGTTGACTTATACGTACCGCGTGGATGTCCTCCTCCATTCCATTCCGCTTGTAACAGAGACATCTTGACACATCTATATGTAAGATCATCAATAGAGAAGAGAAAAGATAGAAAGTGTTGGGGAGGACAAATGGTACATATATATATATATATTTATATATAATAAAAGAAAACTAAGGATCATCTTGTTGAGAATTACAAGGAGAAATTAAGAAATTAGCATCGCATATATAGTACATATAACATGTCAAAAGTATCTCAGCCGCAGTATAAGCCAACCCCTTTTTTTGGAGACATGCGTCTGCTGTTTTGTTACTGTCAACAAGAACATATAATGTCATCGTGTCAAGCAAAGAATAAGCCATCCACCACGTAATGAATCCCCACACCCAATTACTCTCTCTCTCTCTCTCTCTCTCTCTCTCTCTCTCTCTCGTTTGCCAAGATTCTGGATATTGCAAGTGTGGCTATATATGGTAGAAGCTGCCTGAGGAAGAGATGGGATCACAATTACCAAACAAGCCATTTTTTTGTTCTTCATTAATGTCTTGGTCTTCTTCTACTTCGTTTTTGGTTCTATTACTTGGAACTCTACCGATACTTGTTATTATTGGTTTCTTGAGTTTGTATTCTCCACCTTTCTCCATAGAAAGTTCGTCTAAATTGCTTGAACCAGAAGCAGAAGCAGCAGCAGCAGCAGTAGCGGTAGCGGTAGCAGCAGTCCCCCGTTCTACCACTCCTCCATTAATTAGTTCTAATTCACAACATGGTGAAGCATCAGAAGCAGCACCAACTCCACATGGTTCTGCAAAACCAAACAAAGAAACACCATCAGATCAAGCTGATGAAACTCATACTCCAATATTCAGTTCTTCAGAGCCCACACCAGCGCCATCAGCTTCTACTACTGTAGAAATTACTTCTACTTTTTTTTTTTTTTTTTTTCATTCAACGATGTTGCACGAACGTTCTGTTATTGATATTTCTTCTTTTTGGGTGTGGGTGAACACAGGGAGAAGAGAAAGAGACAACACTGAAGCATGAAGCTGGGCAAGATCAAGATCATTTTGTTGGCGCTTCTAAGAGAGAGAGCAGTCCTTTAAAGAAAATTGAAGCAAGTTTGGCCAGAGCCCGGTTTTCTATAAAAGAAGCTTCTCAAATCAGGAATTGGACATCAACTCATCAGGACCCAGATTATGTTCCTCATGGCCCAGTGTATAGGAGTGCAAATGCTTTCCACAGGTACTACCATATTTATTGCCAAAAGTTATTAAGTCTATACAAAAATTAATTTAGATAAAAAATTTTTATAAATTGATGCGGTTTAATCCAATAATCAAATCTATTTTAAAATAAAAATAATTTTATAATTTAACATAAAGTGTCAATTTATAAATTTTACATAATAATAATTTTTTGTATAAAATTTCTGTATAAACCAAGCATTTTCATATCTTTTTAAATCTATATCTAATTCTGTCTTTTAAGGATCCAAGTGTTTTCTAAGATCCATCGAGTAAGAAACCCGGCCGAGTAGACTCACTAGTGAGTTGCAATATTGATCTTTTTTTTTTTGTAAAGACTATTTAGGCCGTAACTATATTGGATAATATTCATAATATAGCATAAAATTTAATAAGAACCAAAATTCACACCATAGAGGACAAGAAAGAAAATTATTTTAAACAACTTTTCCTTCTCTAATGTGATTAGTTCTGTTGTAGTAGTACTAGTGCTAGTGGGTTGAAAATATTTAAACCAAATCGTACTTCAAGATTAGGTGAAATTAAAAGAAAGAAAGAAATAAAAATATAGTAAATATTTTTGTACAATATTTTAATTTGTAAAATTCAAATTTTAAAATTTATATTTCAAATCAAATTTGCAACGTGAATGGTGTGTACTGGTGTAAAGACATTCGAATGGAATTATTCTTTACCTATAGGCTGAAGCTTGCTCCTTCAAGTTATTGATATAAAATAAAAACTACGTACTCATTGCGCACTCTATTAATGTGATTGATTGTGTTATTTTTTTTAATATAAAATAACTATTTTGACCAATCATATCAGTGGATTGTGCAATGAATACGCAAGAATAACTGTATATAACAGAAGTCGATATAAAATTAGTATAATAAGTTGCACAAGTTTAAGATGTGCAAGCCTGCTCTAGTCCTTTTAAAAAAGTGGGTGTCACGATGAAAAAAGTAACCTTTTCATAATTTTTTCTTGTGATGGCATTGTTCTTGCTTATTTCGAGGGAATTGTACGTATCAACTTGCATGCTTTGTATCTAGCATTGTTTTTCCAATAAATTAAATATATATCATTGAGTTTTATATTGAGTACTGTAGTTAATTCCTTATCAATTAATTAATTAAAAATGATGATTGGATATATAGGAGTTATCTAGAGATGGAGAGGCTGTTCAAGATCTACGTATACGAAGAAGGAGAAGTGCCACTGTTTCACAATGGTCCATGCAGGAGTATATATTCCACAGAGGGAAGGTTCATCCATGAAATGGAGAGGGGACAACTTTTTCGTACTAGAAATCCTGATGAGGCTCTTGTCTACTTCCTTCCTTTCAGTGTGGTCATGATGGTTAAGTACCTCTACGTTCCCAATTCCCATAAAGATCATTACTTTCAACACGTTATGGTCGATTACATCGACATCATTTCCAACAGATATCCCTTTTGGAATCGAAGCCTTGGTGCTGATCATTTCATGCTCTCTTGCCATGATTGGGTAAACAATCAAACTCATAAAAGATTCCAAACTACGCGCACATATATATATATATATATATATAAACTGATCTAGCTTGATGGGATACGTTATTTCTCATTCCTCACATATAGTTGTATTACAGGGGCCGAGGGTGTCTTCCTTTGTTCCACATCTATTCCACAGGTCCATAAGAGTTCTATGCAATGCTAATACATCTGAAGGATTCAAACCATCAAAAGATGCATCCTTTCCAGAAATCCATATTCGGACAAACAAAATCACAGGGCTAACTGGCGGTCTCCACCCGTCCCGCCGGTCAGTTCTTGCTTTCTTTGCAGGTCGTTTGCACGGCCACATTAGGTACCTACTTCTACAGCAATGGAAAAACAAAGACCAAGACGTGCAGGTTTATGAGGAACTTCCACCTAAAGTATCTTATGACTCAATGTTGAAGAAGAGCAGGTTCTGCTTGTGCCCAAGTGGGTATGAAGTAGCCAGTCCAAGAGTTGTGGAGGCAATCTATGCTGAGTGTGTGCCTGTGTTGATTTCTGATAGCTATATACCACCTTTTAGCGATGTTCTAAACTGGAAGTCGTTTTCTGTGCAAGTGGAAGTGAAGGACATACCAAATATCAAAACGATTTTGATGGGCATATCTCAAAGACAGTACTTGAGGCTGTACATGAGAGTAAAACAAGTACAAAGACATTTTATGGTGAATGCAACTCCTAAGAGATTCGACGTTTTCCACATGACTCTTCACTCTATTTGGCTTAGGAGATTGAACGTCCAAATTCAAGATCAATAGCCATTGATGAATGGATAGGAAAAGCTTGGGATTTCCAATGTATTAGCCTCCAAACAAGGGAATCATGCCTCTTTGGGATTACTTTAGAAGCAATCTTAAAAAGTGTTGAAATAGTTTTAAAAACACTTTAATGATAAATTGGATTATTTGGTTGATTCATATAAAAATAATTTTTTACATAAAAAAAAAAAAGTTAAAAAAGTACATTTCAGGAAAAATATCAAATTTCTCTTTAAAAGCACTATTATGAATTTTGCAAATTGTAGTTATACTTTTAAAAAAATTGTCAATAAACGAAATACCAATACAACTTTCAAATAATTATAGCTTTGCCTTTGTCTTATTTTATTGAGTGACGATCTCATTTTATCAACATTTTCTATTTTATTTTGAATTTCAAATTTTTATCATTTTCAGTGACACATCAATACGTATGGACCTATAGTTACTTATGTAAAATTGTCCTTTTATGTTATTTCTACTTCAAAATGTATTTTTTAAATTTATTTCTAAACAAATATAATATATTTAAAAATACTTTAGACATATAGTTACTAAACAGTAAATAACTTTTTAATAGTAGTGCTTATTACTTTAAGCTCTACAATTATAAGCCTTAAGCTAGAAGGTATATTACCAACTGCAATCCCAAACATGCACATAGCATGCAAGGATAATTGACTCTTTAAATTTCTTCTTTTACACAAATTAAAAGGTGAAATGTTTTAGGCACAAATAAATTCCAAAAAAATAAATTCAAAAATTGATATGATTTGATATGATACGTTATATCATAAAGTCGAAGTAGCCATTTCATACATAAACAAGGATGACAAGAGGACATTGATCAAACATATTCAAGTTCGCATATAACAAGAAAACTATCCTTTTCTGATACTTTTGGCCTCCATGGAAAAACAGATAGTAGATTAAATGCGAAGTTCTATACTCTAGAATCCACCATTTTTTTTTTTTTGAGATTTTAGCATCATTTATTAAATCATACATACAAATTGATAAATATGCTACGGCCACAACTTTAAACACTTCAATTATCTTACGACCACAGAAGGATGAAACTGCTTAGCTGATTTGAAACTCTCCACTTGCATGAACCTCTTTGACCCTCTTGTCATACTCGTCTTCTTCGCCCTCTTCTTCCTCCTCCTCTGCATCTATGTTTTTGTTACCTTCTTCTTCTTCGTCTTCTGCTCCCCAGCTAAAGCCCCTGATAGGCTTAGATGATGGAGGTGGGTTTCTTGCCTCTCCTACAATTTTCATGATCTCATCCACACTTTGAAGAGAGAAGCTTGGATTGTCTCTCTGGTAATAGATAGCTTGAGCAGACTCAGTTAGCTCCCTTGGCAAATTCTTTAAAAACCATGGATGGTTCTTGATTTCTTTAATTGTAATTCTCTGCAAAACCAACAACACAAGGGGAATTGCCTATATTGTAACTGTTATATAAAAATAAATAATAAAATCTATTTGTTTTCATCAACTTAAACTTTTAAGATAAGTGGTGATTTCACATAGTATTAGAGCAATAATTATGAGTTTGAATCTTGATTCTACACTCTATCTCATTTAATTAATTATTACGCATGTTAGGCCACCGATTGAGGGGGAGTCTGGCCCACACGTGAGGGAGAGTGTTAAGATAAAAAAATAAATAATAAAATCTACATTTTCTCATAAGCTTAAACTTTTGGGACAAATAATGATTTCAGAGTAACATGGTGGTACAAATTCTAGCCCTCAACACTCAATCAAGGTACTTTATCACAATAGATTCAGTTTCTTAGAAAGCACCTTTTAATCTAGTAATCCACGTAATAAACTCAAAACCCAAAGTAACTATGACAGTATCCTCCCAATATACTCTAGCACCCACTAAAAGAAACAAACACAAAAGTTTTTAGTTATGTTTCAAATACATGTTGCATTGTTGTGCTACATGCCATATTTATATTACTAATCGGAGAGGGATTTACTATGCATCAACTATTATTTACGCTCACACCCCACACCTATAGCTTTTTCATAGGGTGTGGGGGTGTTTTTCATAGGATATAAGATATAAGGTGATGAATAGTGGCTGATGAGAAGAATTTTTCAATCAGAGAATACCATTCATTATGCATGCATAATTAAAAAGTCAGGCCCAAAGTCTTCCTTTCATATTGAGCCTTCTATCAGTGACCAGCAAACGAAATCTGAGTATTCTGCTTTTGCAGCAGATTGTGCCATACTATACCAAGTGATATCTGTTGAGCATGCAGATTTGACTATGTGAGTGCTGAGGGAAAAACAGAGATATTGAGTAGTTGATATGCAAAACTGGATCTTCTTTCAGATTTCTAAACCTGTGGATTGAAGTTGTGTCCTACATGTATCAAAATGTTCTTGGTGGACTCTAAAGGCATCTCTCTTCTAGAAAAGTTTGGTATGTGACTCCATTAACAGTGCTAGCTATACATGGAGCGAGTCATGGTTAGTGGCTGTAGCATTTGGTGCAACTTTTGTATGCAAAATGACAGTGTGGAATTGTGAAGGACTCACGGTGAAAGGGATTAGGTTGATTTGGTATAGGCTTGCACCTGAGAGGAGAGTTAGCTAACCGCTAGATCATTTCATAGAGAAGCAAATGAAAGAATTAGTCACTACCAGCAAAGGCATCATGTATACAGAGAGGGGAACAGTGGGCCATTTGCAATGTCCGTCAAGACACGGGTTCATTTATCTAACTATACTACATGTGGATTCAGACAGACAAGAGAGTTTATTGTTGCCTTTCTATCATTTCAACCATATTGTTCTATGCAGCTGCCTTACTGCGGCCAAGCCAATCATACTCGCCATTAATTCTACTGTGCCTCTCATTGACATAGTACGAGGAAATTGTCCAGGAAGAGGAAGAAAAAAATTTAGAAGGTAAGTTCCAATGAGATGAAATGGGCTAAAAATGTATTTTCCTGAATATTTCATGACATGCTTAAGCTAGCTGAATAAATCCAAACTTTAATGATCGGAATAAAGTTTAGTAACTTCAGAATGGTACATACCCTGGATGGACTTGCAACAAATATCCGAGAGAGTAGGTGCCTGCAATCTTGAGATATGTGAACATAGTCGGGGATTTTGTACTGAACAGCCATTATTTTCTGCAGAAGATCGAATGATAAAGAGAAAGAAGAATCGAATACGAAAATAATGAACACATTATTTTTTTTTTTAAAATCATTTAGATGGAGAGAGATAATTACTTGAATTGTTTTTCTAAAATTCCTGGGGTCATCTTGGTCTTCAAAAGGATATGCTCCCACCAGCATGACATAGAGAGTTACTCCACAAGACCATACATCTGCCAACTAAATAAATGAAAGAAAAGATATAATCTTCCTCAAAATGATCAAGTTCAAGTTACTCCCATTTAAATGTTGTAATTTTAGCAAGCACATAACAAAATTACTCAGTTACTATTTCATTTATGTTATACCCATAACAAAGGTTTATAAACTTAAAAGCTTTTGGACTTATTTAGAACTCAAGCCCCTTTTTGTTGGATAGCATGGCCATAGACACGAGTAATTAATTTAAGAAACTAATTATGCAGAAAGAGAGAATTTCAAGGCCCCCTGAAACTTGCAATGGGGATCTACATGCAGTAAACCAAATGCTAGGATGGTGGCTAGTGCCATATACCGGACAGAAAAGGTTGTTACAGAGCAAGTTCAGTTAAACATTCCGAATGCATCAAAAGCACTTGGATTAGATCAGCCAACACAAAAATACAAGTGGCCATAGAATAATGGAAGACAGATAATGCTCAAAGGAATGGTCAACCTAAGGTCTATCTACAGGAATGGTTCGTCTAAGATTTATCTACCCATATCATATTTCATTAAAACAAAGATTCCTCCTCCCTTTCTCTTCCACCCCATAAGAGGAGAAGACGGGAAAAAGAAGTCAAAGACATCATAGCAAAGAAAAAACGAAGCTTTATGTGGTGGTAGCTGATGCTACAAAATTCAAGATTCAACAGCCAATTAAATACTAGTGGGGTTAACAAGTACACTAGTGGTTATTATTTTACGAAGTCCAAAGAGTGTCTATGAAGTAATTGGCCAAAATTCAAACCGTACAGCCACATGGAGTGTCTTTGAAGTAATTGACTATATTATATGGTCATTTACGAAAGGAAACCTAATTGGAGTAACAAAAGGACAAGCTAAGCGCCACTAGCATGTACATCCAAGACAATCCATTCACAATAATTACAAACAGTATCCTATTAATCAGGGAAGTTACAAAATGTCCATTATCAGAGGTGCCCAATACTTAGAAAAAGACAACTCACTCTTATCCATTATTGCTTGGTGATTGCATAAATACACGCATATTAACCACCGACTCATAGTTGCCACACAAGAAACATTACAAAATTATCCCAAAATTAATCCAAGTAGGGATGCAAGTAGGGTGAGGTGGGGTGGGCTTCTCCATTCACATCCCTGCCCACCTAAAGCATTCCCATTGGATTCCCCATAATCTCTTTTTCCCTATAATTTGAGGAAAAATTTAGAGAATGCTCTCAAAACCTTCCTCCATCCGATTCCCCATTTTAGGAAAAATGTTTAGGGAATGAATAGCGGTTCCCCATATTTGGGAAACCACTATTCATTCCCTAAATCACTTTTATCAATATTTTATTCATTTCAATTAAATTAATTATTCTTTCAATCATCTACACTTTCTCTCATACTCATATTTGTTATAGTTTTAAATAATAATTTTAAAAATAATTTAAATAACTACGAAGATATAAAAATATATATATTTAAAAATATTAAAAATAATTTAAATTTTTATTTAAAATATTCACTAGAGTAATAGTTCAAAACATAAGAAAAAATATTAAGTAGTTAAATTTGTAAATGGAAGTGAGAGAAAAAAGTAATAAAGAAATAAGAGAGAAATATTATTTTGATAGAATAGGAAATGGATAGGAAATGAAATGTAGAAGGTTTTTGAAAGATAAGTAAAATTTAGGAAAAAATTTTAGAGAATGTACTTTTTAACTAAATTATAGGAAATTTTTTATGGGGAATCAATGCTTAATATCTGGAACAGGGGAACATATCAATCCCCATCCCCATCCCATAGAGAGTTTTCAATACCCAAACGTTAAAAAAGCAAAGTAATTTCTAGAAGAAAATAAGATAGGAAGGGAGGGGGGAAATAGTTGACACTGCAATGACTCAATGAGCAAGGGAGATACAGAACATTAAAAAAAAAAAGGGGATGAGAATTGTGATTTACAACTTTTTATAATATTCAAGCATTTAATAAAACAACAAAAACATAAAGAAATATACAAAAGCAGGTTGTTGAAATAATCAATGTCACTTTCTTATGCTTTATCAATGGAGACCATAATAGGGACAAAGGGAGCACTAGTTTTAAGGATAAGACACAAATATATATGTGATGCAATGGGTCACAGTTCTAACCCACCCTATGTCATCCCTGATTGCAAGAACAGGCTAGAGAACAGATCAAAAGTTTATTTTCTACTGAAAATGAGTAATTTAAAATTTCACCTTGCCATCATACTCTCTCCGAGAAAGAACTTCTGGTGCAATGTATGCTGGAGTTCCAACCGTAGATTTGGGTCTTGAATGCAGGAGGGATGACTACAGCATGAACAAACAGTATAACCCAAAAGAAAATTGGCAAAATACCATACTAAATATCAGAAAAAAAAAATGAAACTAATTTCCATACCTTAGAATAACCAAAATCACAAACTTTTAGCCGTGGCGCAGGGCTTCCATCTAAAAGTGTGTTTTCCAGCTTCAAATCTCTATGGCATATTTGCTGCAAGATAAGAGTCAAACATAAACATTTGTATTCGCTATTTGTAATTTCAATTGACTGAAAAAGAGAAAAGGAGAAAAGTGTGCGAAAGAGAAAGCTTCTAAGAGTGAAAAGGGATGTTACCATGGAATGACAATAATTGACACCAGAGATCAGCTGCTGAAAGAAATACCTAGCCTGGGAAATTAAATGAAGAGAAAAACATATTAGCTACGAGAATAATATCAATCAATCAAACAAGAGAAAAGAGAGACAGTAACTTTTACCTCATCTTCACTAAATCTACCGGCATTGCAGATGCGTTCAAAGAGCTCTCCGCCGGCCGCATATTCCATCACAATCGCCAAATGCGTGGGTGTCAAAACCACCTGATTTACCCAAACAACAGAAGAAGAGTTAAGCGAGAGTATTCAGAGCTTCTTTAACAAAGTTCTTGGGATAGGGGAACAAAACTAGCCTCCTTGAAACGGATTATGTTGGGGTGCCGGAGCGATCTGTGGTTGATAATTTCTCTCGCCACATTCTCATCAATCTGAAATTCAAGAGAGAGAATATAGATCCACTGATCATGTTAGAAAGGAGCCTTTAAATACTGTTTGGTTTCTGGGAAACGGAAGGAGAACGAGAAGAAAAAAAAAGAAGAAAAGACTTAATCCAAATTCAATTACGAAATATTACAGTTGGGTTCATTTTACTTGAATCTCTCTTTCTGGGTCCTCTAAAGTATGAAAAATCTAAGATTCCAAAACTGGAAATTTCTTTTGCTTCCCTATTACTGAGCCTTTGAAATCTTCCCATTTTTGGGAATTCACATAAGCCAGTCCTCCATTCATTTCAGAAAAACACACCCTCCTAAATGAATAAATTCCTAGTAATTACAATCCGCTCTTCGGAACCAACAACAGCAAACGTAAAGCGTACTTGCAAAAATAAAAAATCTTAATATCTTTTCCCAAGTTTTCCCGGCAACCAAACAGAAAAGCATGACAAACCTTGTGGCCACGCTCGATGTATTTCATGGCGACGAGTTCCTTGGTCTCCTTGTGCCTCAAGAGTCTTGCCACCCCGAAATTTCCAGCTCCCAAATCCTTCATCAACTCGTACTTTTCCATCTTCTTGGAGTATCTCTTTCTCCTGCGGCTACAACTATACGTCAAAGATGATCTTACAACGAATCGCTATGCATGCGACTAGTTTTACAGCCCCAGTTCTCGCATGAAGATAGGCACGAAAACTGAAACCTGCAGGGAAGTGTCTGCAAATCTCTGCGGCTATATATATATTTAATGAGGGCGGAAGTGAATTACGGAGGGCGTTGAAGTATGCACGTGGGTGGGTGAGCATGGGAATCCATGACCAGCTTGAATCCAATCACACTGCCAGTATCAGTACTGCGACCGCCTTGCTTCGCCCATACGATGTATCTTACTTTTCTATTTTCTTTGTGTACCTATATAAATATATATAAATTATATACGAATTGTTTGCTATCGGATTCGGATCTCTAAAAACGCCGTTGTGCTAGGAGACAACGCGGAGTCGATTTGACTTTTGGATGCCATTTTGCCAAACCATACCCATCAAACAAAGTGTTACACTTTCACCGTTTCACTGTTTTTGAGTTTGCCAAGGTACCCCCATCGGTTACTATTTATTTATTTATTTATAATGATACAATAGAGACAACAATTGAAAGTGGATATTTCCACGTGGACGTGATTATGGTAAAATAATAATATCATTATATTATTTCATTTTGACCGTTTATATATTTAATTTTTTTACAAATTGATTAAGAAAATGATTATTAATAAATATATTTTTTATTTTTAAAAAATATTTAAATATGTTTAAAAAATATAAAAAATATAAAAAAATAAAAAATAAAATTTGTATTAGTGAGCACGCCTAACAATCAAAGCTGGACGGCACATTAGCATTACCGATAGTAAAATTTTATTGTTGAGAAGTCGCAAATGCTTCCTCAAATCAATTCTTAAAAAGTATTAATATATACTCTCAAGTTTTCATACGAATGCTATGAGAAATGATGCTACAATACTAATTATTTACTTCCATTTCTTTCGTTTTAAGTTAAAAAGTTGGATCTTGATTGTAATTAAAAATACGCAATTTCATCAAGTGGAACGAACATCTCTTTTAAGTTATATATATTATTCACCGATCAATAATTTGAAAATGCAACATGTCAATTTTATTAATTTCAGATGAAAAATACAAAAAGGTAACAAACACTCCTAAGGATATCCCAAACGTCAATTGGACTCAGGTGAAAATAATGATTTGAAAAAAATAAAATAAAGTGCTTAAAAATCAATAACATACTAAATTCAGAAAATCATTTTGGTACAAAGAGTAACATGCATAGGTAGGCCTCCTAGCCGACATATGGGTGGATACCCTATTCGCTTCCCGCCCCGCCCATTAATATCGGACGAATTTCCGACCCAATACCTAGCAAGTGCGGACGGATAGACCATACAGACCGGATACGGGAGCCCATCCAGCAGGCCTATGCATAGGTGTAATATTGTTATAATAAAGAGATATATGTACCAAGATATATGGAGCTCACGTGGAGCACATGTGCCAAGTGTTCACTGCCATCTGTAATCATTAATTGCTGCATTACATTAGTAGTTCCTTCGTAGGAATTACAAACGGCGGTGGCTTGAGCACGTGGTTAAGATTTTCCATATTATTTAAAAAGATGAATAAAGTATATTTAATATTGATTGATTCGTATAATTTTAGTATTAAAAATTATGAGTTTTATATAAGATATTTGCCTCAATTAATTAATTACCTTATATTCCATATTTGGGGGAAACAATCAAGCAGGTGTAAGGCAAATCTTGCACAAGAAATCATCCAATAAAATTATAAAATCTCCTCTCCATTACTGAACATATGTTGCTATATTAGTCCAAAATTATATTTTATTTAATGTACATGATTATTAATCATAGAGACCACAATGAATTTTCTTTAATTATCCTGTATTTTTCTTTCATTTTTTTTAAAAAAGAATTTATTTCTCGAGTGGTTTGCTACATGCAATCCTACTGAATTTTAAAATTTATTCACGTAAAATTAATGATAATTATTTGTACAAGTTTCAAATCCCACCATGAGAAATAAAAAAAATAAATAAATCAATTTATTCTAGTGGAGACCATATTTTTTCAAAGGGCTTTCTAAGTTATTTCGATTGTAAACAAGGAAGGTTAGATTAAGCTTAATTAATTAGCATTATTTTTACCTTGGTCAGTGCTGCCTTCATCATTGCTCCTCATCAACCCACATGAAAATGTGCCACAACAGTAAAACCTTATGTATATAATTAATAAAAATTTTATGTGCAGTCATTTTTATATATTCTTTATACATTCTATTAATGTAATTGGTTGCGTTATTTTTTAATATAAAATAATAATTTTGACCAATCACATCAGTAAAATATATAAAATATGCAAAATCTGTATACAAAATTTGTGGCCTTAGTAGAGCTCATAATTAATCTAATTAATTGATATTTTAAGCTAATTAATAAGAATTAAAATACAATTCTTACCAATGCATCCCGCAAATTTTATTAGGAAATTATAGTAGACAAAAAAACCTTATTAATTGTAATTGAGTAGATCAACGGGAGATCAAATCTCGACTATACATGGACTAATTGGAAAGGTAATAGCATTAATATGGGCCTGCCCTATTCTCAGCCCAGTTTGGAATTATGAAGCCTATCAAAGACATTTGAGAACTTTTATTTTTATTTCATTTTTTATTTAAAATATAAATTTTTTAGAAGAAAATTTGGTTGCATTTATTTTTCTTTATTTAATAAAATTCAAGAATTGAGAAACAAAATAAAAATAAAGTAGTAATTACGAGCATTGTATATTACCCAACAAACAAACCGGCTTTACATAAAACCCATCTCTTTTATGTTTTTCGCTCACGAGGGCTTTTGCCCCTCCTCTCGCGACCACCTTGGATATAGGTGTTTCTGGTGACCAAATATCTGCACACACCCCACCATGCCACTCCCCAACCGTTGATCTATACTAGAAGGTGTAACTACTGCAAAACGATTGGCATGTGAAGTGCACGCACGGCCTATCCCACGTATGGACTTCACATGTTATTGTGACTAGAGCCTCTAGCAATTACATATTTACGTGGTTCGATGATATGATTTTGTTCACGAAACTGCATAAAGTTGTTATTTCTTAAATGATAGTAGAAAATATTGTGCGGCTGTTATACATAATACAATAAATATGACAAAACCCTAATTAAGATTATTAAGGATAGGGTCGGATTAGTTCAAGAGATAAAACAAGATCAAGTCTGCGCTCCATGGCCCAAGCCTTGTTAAAAATTTACAAAAAAATCATAATAAATTCTTATTGGGTCGGGTGATCAAATTGGGCCACCGTAAAACAAAACCAAACTCTACATAAAAAGCCCATCACACGTGCCTAACCATAAGAGACAACATCCTTGTGTATCATATCTGACCCATCCTACTCCATTCCTTTTCTATGTGGGTTTTGCTACATAACTTCCTACTATTCACCCACACTCCACACTCCACACTCCATACTTTTATATGGTCCCCTTATGTCACCTTGTGTCACCACAATCGTATGATTTGCTTCTATGTGGTCCCCTTGTGTCACCACAATCGTATGTGTAGATTTACGGCCTGCGGCGATTAATTGGATGAGCCGATTTCCTATCTTGCTATGTTACGTACAATTTTCTGTAATTAAGGATCTTGAGGGGAAGTTGGTCACTCTAATAACAAACGGTTCAGAGCAATAAACTGCAACGTACGTAATAATAATAATAATAATAATAATAATAATAATAATAATAATAATAATAAACTAACCACTGACTTCATCGATGGTACGTATTGCAACCTGCCTAGAAAGCTATACAAAATCGTCATTTAAGATAATTTTTTCTTTAGTAACACATTTTACAATATTTTTATAAAATAAGGTTACTTTTTAAGGTATGTTATAAAAATACTTCTCATTTTATAAAGTGTTGTAAAAAGTAACGTGTCTATGACTTATGAGTACCATTTAATTTTGTAATTCCAACTTTTTTGAACTTCCATGTTTTTATGATTGATCAGCTAGGCCCTTGAAAAACTCATAATTATTACTTTTTTTTTCCTCATAGATCATGCATTCTTATTAAATGAGAGATGCAAGATCAGATCACTGCATAAAATAAAAGTTAAGTACTGAAACATTCATGCAATATATTCAACTGATCTTTGATTAATTTGTGGTTCTACACCTCTATTATCAAAATCTCCACAAGATTTTCGAAAAATAGATAGTAGAAAACGTACTGTACTATGTGAGAAAACTGTATAAAGGTTGAGGTTGGGCTGTCTCTTAAACGTTTGTCTGTAGAGAGTAGAGAGTATCAGCAGTAGTGAAGACCAGACCAGTCACAAAAGAAAATAGTATATTGATAGAACTCCAAATGTACGATTTTGATTTATGATGTCATGTTTGATATGAAAACATTCCAGAATGTAAATATATGGTAACAGACACTCTCGTAATCTCGTTCTCCTCATTTTATCGAAAATAAATTATCAAAGCAAACAACAGTACTACAATATTAATTAAGAGGTTGCATGTAATGGAAGCATAGAATATATTCGAACATGCAGTAGTACTAGCATTTGATCATGACAGCCTAGAAGTTGAGAACAAGCAAATGCAAACGGGTAGCTAGTCCCCAAAGTCATCATGATATATATTTGATCTGGGGCCTCCTTCTTGATGGAGGGTTCCACAAGATGTTTAACGTTGCAGATATATACGCAGTTAGAAAGAAACAGCTAGACAATGAGCAGTGATTGCAATGGATCCTAGGTGTTCCAGTTCAACACCTCAACCTCCTCCTTTTTTATCAACTTCTTTCTTTTTTCTCTATCTCGTTTATTTTTACAATTATTATCATTTTATTTAATCATTATAATTTTTTTAAATTTTTATATAAAATAAAATTTAATTTTTTTAAATTTAAAAATAAAAATAATATTAAAAAAATATATTTTTATAATATTTTATTCAATTTTCATCTCTTTTCATCTGCAAAGATAGACGAGACATTAATCACTTTGGCGTTTTCCTCGAGACTCACACCATCCAGGCACACATGTAGGCCCTTCACAGTTCACAAATCTCAACCCCGGCCAACACACGAAAAACCTTTCATTGCATTTTGCAACTCTCACATTAAAGACAATGCCCGGCAAATACGCCTGTGATTGATTCCCATTTTACGCCGTTACAATGTCAAAAAGAGGCAGGCAAATTAGCAAAGGTTGTGATCTGTCTATCTGATGAAAGGAATGTGTTGACAGATTGGAAAACTGGTTTTAGTCATGGGGTCCCACGAAGTGGAATACTCATAGCTGGCTTAATATATTTGAATCCTTTTGACAGCCCACCCCCACAGACCGCCACTACCCCACAAAGCCCAACGCCCACGACGCCTAATCACTCTTTAAAAACTCTTCCTTCCCACAACCCTTTCCCACAACCCCTGATCTCTCTCTCTCTGATCAACTTCTCTTATTCTGTATATGATCATATTTACTGTTTGAGAACGTTCTAGCTCTTTCTCATCCCTGTCAAGTTCTAAAGCAGTTTTGTGTTTTTCGAGTTGGAACTAAGGAATTATTCGGCATGGCTGAGGAATCTGTTCAAAATCAAGGCCAAGAGACATTGACACAACAAGAAGAGGTGGTGGTCACTGATGTTCCACAGGCTGAGAAAGCCAGCACAAAGGTGGAGAAGGAGCCTCAGTCAGCGCATGTACCAGAGACTGAGGAGCCCGTGAAGCCTAGGACTGTCGAAGAAGAGCCTGCCGTAGAGAATGACATGTCCACAAAGCCTGCTGACAATGATGAGAAGATCCCACAATCGGTTTCTTTCGAGGAAGAGAGCACCAGAGTTGCTGATCTTCCTGAGACCGAGAAAAAGGCACTCCAAGAGCTTAAGCAGCTCATCCAAGACGCGCTCAACAAACATGAATTCACTACTCTGGCTTCATCTCCAACGCCGCCATCACCACCCAAAGAAGAAGAAAAGCCAGCCGCCGTAGAGGAAAGAGAGGACGAGAAACCCGCTGAAGAAAAGCCATCCGCAGTGACTGCTGATGTTCCTCCAATGGCACCGGAAGAACCCACAAAGCCAGAATCAGAAACTTTAGAAGAAACTAAGGATGAAGCAGAAAAGAAGGCAGAACCAGAAACTGAAGCAACAGTTGCGGAACAACTAACAGAAACAGCGGTGGTTACAAAAGTTATTAAAGAAAATGTGGCTGCGGATTCTGTAGATGATGATGGTGCAAAGACTGTGGAAGCCATAGAAGAAACCATTGTGGCGGTCTCTTCTTCAGTACCACAGGAGCAACCTCCTCCCCCTCCAACAAAAGATGTGGAAGGTCAGAACGCTGCTCCACCTCCGGAACCGGAAGAAAAAGATGCCAAAGCCCCTCTGTCTCAGGAGGAGGTCTCCATCTGGGGTGTACCACTACTGGCCGATGAGAGGAGCGATGTCATTCTCTTGAAATTTCTCCGAGCGAGAGATTTCAAGGTGAAAGATGCGTTCTCTATGATCAAGAACACCGTACGCTGGAGGAAAGAGTTTGGGATCGATAAGTTGCTTGAAGAAGACCTGGGCAGTGATTTAGAGAAGGTGGTGTTCATGCACGGCTTTGATAAGGAAGGACACCCCGTGTGCTACAATGTCTACGGGGAATTCCAAAGCAAGGAGCTCTACCAGAAAACATTTTCCGACGAAGAGAAGAGGCAGAATTTCTTGAGGTGGAGAATTCAATTCCTGGAAAGGAGTATCCGGAAGTTGGATTTCACCCCAGGTGGTATTTGCACTATTGTTCAGGTCAATGATTTGAAGAATTCTCCTGGGCCTGGGAAGTGGGAGCTTAGACATGCAACCAAACAGGCCCTCCAACTTCTCCAAGATAATTATCCTGAATTTGTTGCCAAACAGGTATGTTATGCTCTATGGTCCTCTTCAATTACATGCAGGTTCTTCAATGTTATTTGGAGTTTTAATTTTCGGTTTGGATGTTGTGTTAGGTGTTTATCAATGTCCCTTGGTGGTACCTGGCAGTCAACAGAATGATAAGCCCATTCCTGACCCAGAGGACCAAAAGCAAGTTTGTTTTTGCTGGCCCTTCCAAGTCTGTGGGGACCCTTTCGAGGTGAGTGCCAAAATTTTCATCTAACCCCTCCTCACTCGTGGCTTGGGATGTATATCTAAATTAATTAGATTGTCTCTGAGTCTAAACTGGCTTGTAAAATGCAGGTACATAGCTCCAGAACAGGTACCAATCAAATACGGAGGATTAAGCAAAGATGGTGAATTTGGCACAACTGATGCCGTTAATGAGATTACCATTAGACCAGCAGCAAAGCACACAGTGGAATTTCCGGTTACTGAGGTGAATTATTCTGTCCTTGGTCAAGGGTCTTTTTCTTTTTTCTAGTAGCTAGAATGAATTTTGTTGGGTAAACTTTTGTAGTATCTTGTGCTGTTGAAAACAGGGAATCTATCCTTGGATTCTCTGACTCTAGTGACATTATATACTGTTGCATGATTGCTTTTTCTGTACCGTTACCATTTAACTAGGGATAAGCTGACTATGCATTGATAATTCTCCTTGAAATCCATTCTTAGATTAGCATGTAACCACCAATTGAAATAGTACAATTTTTACAGCATAACAAAGTCAATAGCATATAGCGAGTTAAACCCTCTCTAGATGTTTGCTTTTGGTGATGCCAACTCCTTTCTGGGGTTGAAGAAACAATAATGTTTAGAAAAGTTGTTCTGCACGGATGGTTTTTCACAGAAGGTAACAGAATGCTGAAGAGCACATAAATTATGCAGCTACTGCACTTTATTCAATTCATCAGAGCATATATATTATTTAGCTAATAATATGTAGAAGCTTCAATGAAGTTTAAGCTGTGATCAAAGTGCTCACGTTAAATGATACCATTTGTTTTCCCCTTCCTTATCCCTCTAAGCCAATATAAATTTTGGGTCTTTCTTTTGAGGAGTATTGAACTAGGGCCTAATATGGGGAATTATTATATGCAGTCCTGCCTTCTCTCTTGGGAGGTCCGAGTAGTGGGATGGGAGGTGAGGTACGGTGCAGAATTTGTGCCAAGCGCTGAAGAAAGTTACACTGTGATCATACAGAAGGCTAGAAAGGTTTCCTCATCTGAAGAACCAGTCGTTTGCAATAGCTTCAAGATTGGTGAGCCTGGCAAGGTGGTACTGACCATTGACAATCCTACCTCTAAGAAGAAAAAGCTCCTTTACCGCTTGAAGACCAAGCCTTCTTCTGATTGAATGAACTGATTATTAGAAAATAACTCGATTGCTCTGCTTAAAGTCCTTCATCCAATTTTATCATCATCATCAGAGCTTGAAGAATGGGGTTCGTTGATTATAGATAGGGAAAGCAAATATATTTGTTGAAAGTGGTTCGTGTTTATTTTCTTTTGTTTTTGTTTACCTTAATGTGGAATTATACAGTTTGTGTTTCTTTATTAAATATGAGTATTTGATTAATTAAATTTTTTGAAGTGTTGTTGGTCTGAGAAATCTTAATTGATTTGGAGAACAAAATTCAATGCAAGCATTGATGTTTCTTTGGGGCTATATACAGAATGTGTAGGGACCGCAATGAAGCTCTGTTACAACTGCCATAAGAACTGCACCCAGTTTTTTTCAATGTAAATTTTGTGATTCCCTTACTTTTGTTTTTCGTCACTGCGATTAGAGGACTGCTACAGACACAAAGTGATTACACAAAAGTAAAATTACAAACTGACGTGACTTTACGTGATCCGTTAGATCTATTTTAAAATAAAAATAACTTTATAATCTGACGCACTGTATTAAGCTACGTCAGTTTGTGGATTTATTTAGTTTGTAAATTTATTTTTATGTAATTCTTTTGTGGTTAAAAATATTTCTCCTGCATATACAAAGTATAAGGAGTAATTAATATTAAAAAAAAAAATGTTCTTGTTTTCTTAGGCTGGCCTTTTTTTGGTCAACCAATTTTTTAGTAAAACACTTACATTTGGGTGGGAGTAAAACCACACTACTAACCTCTTTCAAACACAAAAAAATCACTATACATGCCACTCCCATACGACACAAAAAACCAATAGTTAACATCTCAGTGTAGGTAAGCCAGACCTATCCACAACCCTTAATCTCTCTTGGAGGATCTCCAAAGAACATAAATTCCTGAGACGTGCTCCTTGCACCTAACTTTGCTAACCATCAGCAATTTTCTTGGTTTCTCTAACATATGTTTCAACTGTGCCTGCATGACTTAAAAGCAATTAAAAAATCAGTTAAAAAATCAAACAAAGACCAATGAAAATGACCCTTTCCAGACAACTAATTGACTACCAGCTTGGAATCTGATTCAAGTTCAACTTCATGGAAACGAAGCTTACGGCATGATTTCAGACCATCCAAGATAGCACCCATTTCTGCCATGTTATTAGGGCCAAACCCATAATGGGAGTTAAATGCAGCCAAAAACCTCCCATCAAAATCTCTAAAAGTTCCTCCACTCCCATAAGAACCAGGATTACCAAAACTGCTCCCCTCTACATTGAGCTTGACCAATCCCAGTTTAGGTCTAAACCGAGTCAATTCTTAAGCTGGCCTTCAGTGGTCTTTCTTTTTTTGGGGGCGGGGGGGCTGTGTTCTTATTCATTTCTATGGTACTACAGCTGTAAATTGTAACTATCTTGACTACTTTTAACTACAGAAAGTTGAACTGATGTAATGTCGAAAAGCCGTAGAGTCTGTTCAAATGCAATCTAGCTCTTTCTGAAAGCCAATTTAAGATTTGGGAGGTACCTTTCTTCTTCTTATAGTGTAATCTGTGCTTTCTTCCATTTGGATAAAGCCACTTCCTTCCTTCGAGGCCAGTTTTGGAACTATACCGATACACCTCTTTCAAGATTACTGTAAACTTATAATCACTAAACAATCATATTTACATCTCTAAGAAGAGTGCTTTTGAAAGTTTCAGTGGCTGCTTTAACAGTTAGGCATTCTTTAAGAAACGGTCATTTTTAAATCGTCACCTTTAGTTTCTAAGACCAACTTAATACTTGAGCATGCGTCTCAAGTATCTCCGGGACTGCTTCTTCCGGCTTCCTGAACTGTGCAAGTCATGGTTGCACATGCCAAAACAAGGTATTTGGCGACATCTGGAACTACTATTTTTTTCTCTTTTCAGCACTGATTTTCATCCTTAAACCCACTTTACTTTGAATTCTGTAATCATTTAATTATGCTCCAAACAAATTATTTCCCTTTCTCCCCCGTGTTTTGATCCTTTTTAGGCATGAACAGAGGCGATTTCTTTATCTTGCAAAAGCAGTGGATGGTCATCATTTAGACTATCACTTTACTTTATGAAAGTCAAAAGTGCATGGTTGTTTCCCTTCTTTACTTTGTTAAAGAATGTGAATATTCTATAGGTTTTCATCTCGTCCTCTATCAAGATTGCCAACATATTATAAAAAGCATTTCCTCCAAAGCAACACAGGGTAGTACGACAACTATTAACAAATGGGAAAGAGGTATCCAAAGTGAAACATGTATATAAATGGTCCAGCCTTGTCCAACATCTTCTTTTTTTCCCGTTTTCTTGATTTGTTTATGTCAAATGAGATGACAAAAGATCATCCTCCGATCTGGCAAAGTGAAAGTGAGCAGCAAAAAGCATGCACCTGGGTTTATAATGTGGTCGGGGGTGGAAAGAGCAGCAATGCAGGGGCTACGGCAGGCAGCAAGCAAGCAGCCTAGCAGGTGTGCCTTCGGTTGGCATCATCATTATTTTGTGCGGTGGTCCAAAGGGCAAAGTACAACTTCCCAGTTCTGTCTTGCCCCCATTTGGTGCCGGCCTGAGAATTTTGGCTACTGCTCAACACTTTTTCTATGCCATTACTGCATCAATATAGTGGAGTTTCTCTCTATAAAACTTCAAACAAGCATTCAAACATGGGGCCCGGCCACCTTTCATTCCTCTCCTCGATAGCCATGTAAAGTTGGCTAAATTGAAGATTCTTCAAATCTTTGAGAAAGTGGGCTGTACATGCATGCCTGAACACAGGCCCCCTTTCCTGTCAGTTGCTTTGGACCCAATAATACTTCGAAAGGAATCCCTTCACCCTTCATCTACCCCATATTGGATTTAAAAATTTGTCACAATCCGAGGAAATGATAGCCATAACCGCACTATTATAAAGCCTAATTTCACCTCTTAAATGTTACATGTAGAATTTGAGACTGATAGAATCCCCTTTACCACACCCACCATGGAAAATACTTTAATCATAAAGAGATTACATAAATGTAGACCCACAAATTGATGTGGTACATTAGAATATAAAATTATTTATATTATAAAGTAGATCTAACGGATTCCATGAAGCCTCATCAATTTGTAAATTTACTTTGTGTAATCTCTCGGTGTCTGTAGCTGCTCTCAACTATTATATTCGGAATTGAATAATGATAATATACTTATAATTATTCTACTATTATTTTATCGCTTACCAATGTGATAGTGCCACGTCGTAAAAAAAATGCTAAAGTTTTCTTGATTTGGATATTTTAATTTTACATAATTTTCCTGAAAACTATAAAAGAGTTTTAAAAATGTTGTAGGTGCATATAATTGCTCTTCTGACTTATAAAACGTGTTTAAGTCTCACATTATTTTGAATGAGTTGTGCCGGGATCGTATGGGTGCTAAGACTCACATAGAAATGTTTACCAAGTGAAATTAGACTCTAAAAATGATTTTCATGACTCTAGTAATCATAAGATCAACGTCTAGTCTAGTCTAGTCTTTATAGAAACTATAGTGTAAATGCGGTAAGCATATGCATTTATTTTTGCACATAGGATGGGTTTGATCGTTGACGTACCAAAAAACATGTCCAACGAGTGGTAATGGATCAAGCCCAATGGAGCTGGGTCATCTGATGAGTGTGCATGAGTACGGCCTACTGCCCATTCAAGAATGGACCAGAGCAAGAGAGTTGGGCCCTTGGGTTATGATCATTTTAATTTATGGAAAATAGAGGTCAGCAGAATTTGACTACTGAGAGTAGAAAAAGGCCCTGTTCGGAAATATAACTCTTCTTAAATATTTATTATTTTATTATTATTTAAAAATAATTTAATATTATTCACAAACTATTTATTACTATTTACAAAATTATTTCGTAGACTATTTTGAGATATTCTTAACATCTAAACGGAGTCCCGAAAATATCTTGTGTTCATCAGGGATACTGTGTATTCGAATGCCACGTTGCATGTTCCAGAACGGCCACCAACCATCATGTCTCTCTATTAAATTAAAAGTGGTGAAGATGATCTAGGATATAAATAACAATTAGAACTTGTCTTGAATACTAAATTAAATACTGCTTTATATAGATTAAAGCCAATAGTTTTTTAGTATTAAAAAGAATTACAATTTTATCAGGAGATGTATGGAGACCTATTAATAATTTCAGGCATCGCTTAGTCATTTTGTAATTATTTTTTCTTGGAGAAAGTCTACTATGCCGCTCCAAACGTATCACTCGGTTTGACTGCTCGATAATTTTTTTTTTTTACTTAATAATGAAGGAAGTGATTTTAATGTGAATAGAAAAATAAAAAAATAAAATAATGATTTTACAACTGGTGGTAACACTTAGCTGTGTCACTCAGGCGGTAGAATAGTACCGCTCTTTTTCTTGTGATTGAGTTATAAGTATAAATGATGTATGAGATCCAACATAATTTGAGGAATTAATCTTTTCATTAGTTACTATTAATTATTTATCCCTACACCTTATAAAAAAAAAAAAAAACTATAAAATGTAGGATGTAGAGATAAATAGTAATTGATGGATAATAAAATCCAACCAAACCGACAAAGGTGAGATTTCAGTGTGAATGAATGAGTGGAGTGGGGCTGCTTGAAGATAAGATGCGATTTCGGGTGTGAGTTGTTCCTTTTTTCTTGTCTCATTCCTGTCATTTCTCACTGTTTCTTTCCACTATTCAATTGCATGGCTACTTTAGGCTCTCCAGTTCACACCACCTGATCTCATACATATCATGTTAGACTAAATACCGGATCAAAGATCCCAGCTTTTATATGTGTATTCATCTTTATCTTTACAGCTTTAAATCTTGAAATACTTAAAACTCCAATCTCCTCGTCTATATGCTTTTCTTTTTCTTTTTCTTTCTAAGAAAGCAACTCAAACGGATCCACACTCATAAAGAGGAGCGTAGCTTTTCAACAAACGCCCTGTTAAGAAGGGGCCACCTAATTAAATGATGAATTCTTTTACAATTCGACTGTATAAAGTGTAATAATTGAAGACTGACAAGTTGTGATTTGCTGTTTTGGAGTATTATAGATCAAAAAGTGATTAACGGATAGAAATTAAACATGTATTTGAAACAAAATATGGCCCCCAGCCCACGATGATTTTGACATGTTTTACAGGATGGAGCCCTCGAAAGCAGAAGATCTCTTTCAATTTCTCCTCGCCGCGATGAGATTCTATTCAAACAAATCCTGGCCTTCGTGTTCATATCATGTCGGAGTCAATTTCCACTCTAACTTTACGCCATGTCTTGTTGTGTCGTGTGTTGTTTTCAACTGATTAGTTCATTATATATCGCAGGTACAATTATTGCATGAAGAGTAATAGCTACTTGGTGTTAAGGAAAATGAAAGAATTTACTGCTATAACAAGTTGTTTGTTATAACAGCTCTATCATTTCTCTCATTTCTCCTGTTTAGTAAGAGAGAAACTCTCTATTCTTTATAGAAAATTTAATCTCTTCGAGTGCCTTTACTGCATTGTGTATATATTTTTATGATTGTGTTTTTTCCCCCTCTATCGGTTTGGTTTTGGTAAGATTTATTGCACTCCAATCGCCATCAGTTGACACGAGGCCCACCATGCCATTTTACAGCAGCCGATCTATTGGGATGGAGCGAAATCGCATCAAAAAGCTTGACGCATGGCTCTCACGGGCTGCTTGTTTTTGTGTGTGGTCTTCACGCCCCGCTTGCCACAATGCCTCCGCCTATTACACGCACCGTATCAGCAGATTCCCCACACCGAAATCTTCAATCACAGATGCACGGGAAGACATATGACTGGCTGCAGATCAGTCCATCTGATGCCATACTTTCGATTATGTTATGACTTTTCCTAACGAATGATCTTGAAAAAGGAATTACGAATTTTCTAAAGAATATCTCAAGACAACAAATTGTAATGCATCCAAAATTTTCACCGCTTCCAGTGAAGGGGTGGTTCTATAATTCGTATGATTTTATGAACTGCTAACTATCATATTTTATGATGGCACCCTTTTTATATGACATGGATGAGAATAAAAAAATTAATTATAAAATTTATTTTTTTCATCACCCCCTCTCATTTATCATCTTTTCGATTTCTAATAGAAATTTACTTATTTAAAAAAAAAAAAAACTCTTATCTTTTCTCTTCTGAATTAACGTCATTCAAGCTCTGCCGACGTCAACTTTGCTAGGTACAGTCGCGGTGGGAAAGCGCGGGGGAGTCGTCAGATATATTTAATATAAAGAAAAAGGAAAACACAAGGAAACAGAAGAAAATATAAATCTAAGTCCATTGGGAGTGGGTCTTCGTCTTCAGTGGTCTGAAGCGGGCGGGTCTTTGTCTCCTTTAATCTGTGAAAACACGCTCCGCTTCTCCGGAGGATGGTAGACAAGCGCTTCTGAGCCGGACTGCAC
>QEOT01003247.1:42669-54265 GCA_003123785.1 Pterocarya stenoptera
AGTGCTTCCACCAATCTTTACTTTACCAAGAAAATTGCTTCTCTTGCCGTTCTTCTTGTCGTTGTAAAGACTGATCTCCAAGATTTCGGAGGCCATGGAGTCGATGTTGTGGACGACGAACTCGAGCTTCTCGGCTCATTCAGGGTTAAGATCTCTAAATTTGGTCTTGTTTCGTCTTCAAGCCTTCAGAAAAACTCATAGCGCAAACCAGTTCGCATTTCATCTTCAAGATTAATCAGCCGCACTCCCTCAGCCAACTTCAGCCGTGCCACCACGGTTCATCCAACCTAGCCCCGTCCACTGTTCATCCGCTCACTCTCTCGTCCAAACGGCCAGACCCTTTTTGTAGAGAGAGAGGGAAGGTCTTACCAGAGAGGGAGGGTCTTGCCGTCTTGCAGCTTGGGTCTGAGGAGAGAGAGGAAAGACTGCAGCGATTTGGGATGGAGAGGAGAGGGAAGAGTATGCGATTTGGGATGGAGGAGGGGGAAGAGCAGTGGGACAAACGAAACCTTAAAAAAAACAAAATGCAGCGTTTTCTTTTTGCCAACTCAGCAGCCGATTGCAAGCCGTTTACAACCGGCGCTTGCAAATAGCATTTTACTTGAACTAAAAGCATGCTTTTTGGCTCGTGTATGGATGCGCACTCTTTTATAGATCAGCATTTGTACTTGGTAAGAGAACAATGACACACATACAATACATTTCTTAATATATTTCATTATATATTATTTTTGTAAAGTGATTTATTACTGATATTTTATAAAAATATTTTGTTTTTAAAACATGATTATGTAATATTTTATAAAAAGTAACGTGTTTTTTTTTTTTTTTTTGTGAATACTAAACCCACAGATGACACGATAGTAGTACGTACGTGTCGGTCTCAACTCCTATATATATGCGGGCGAGAATACACTTGGAGAGTAATTACTAGCATTTGCAGGGATAAAGAATCGAGCTGAAGAAAGAAGAAGAAGATGATAATCATGGAGAGGAAATCACTTGGGTTTTTTTTGTTACTGCTTATTTTCTTGACTTCTCGTAAGACTTCTAGCTTCCTATCTCCACTATTTTGATTTGATGGACATTTAAGTTTATTCTGCATATGCATGATGTCTGTTTGAGATTATTTTTTTTTTCCCTTTCATTACAGAAGAGATGATTATGCCAAGTGAGGCAAGAGTTTGTGAGTCAAAGAGCCACAAGTTCCAGGGACCATGCGTTCGCGACAACAACTGTGGTCTGGTGTGCAAGAATGAAGGTTTCTCTGGTGGCAAATGCCGAGGATTCCGTCGCCGTTGTTTCTGTACCAAAATTTGTTAATTGGTGCTACCAGTAGAGATGAGGATCATTGCACGCGTGTAGCATATGGGTTTTAGTAGATTGAAGTAATGAATAATTGCCATGGATATTTGTGGCTCTAGGGGTTAAAGTACTTTGGCTTTGTGAGGTATATATAAATCATGATGCATGCACATGTTGTTAATGCTGGATCTTGAAGTGATGAATTAGTACTGTCATCTAGTCATGACTTTCTTGCTCGATCCATAGTGTTTGTAATTTGTTTGAATAAAAGTACTGAGTCTGAGTCAAGGTGTCTGTCATCTAGTCGTGACTTAATTTCTTGTTAATTAATGGTGTTTGCAATTTTATATGTATGTTAACTAAATCAGAGAAGTGTGTACGTATTTGCCTTCCACTTTATGGTTTTTCAACCTAATTACGTAACAATAATGCTACTATATTGCTTTATTTTGCGTGCTTATCATTTTGATCGTTCATGTATTTAATTTTTTTTACTTACTGATTAAAGAAGTGACTATTATGTAATTTACTATATACTTTATTCAAATGAATGATTCATATAGAAATTAAATTTCATAACAAGATTTGTAGAGTGCATAATTAATTGAGGATTTTATATCAAGCATATATATATATATAGCTAGCATATGATTAATTTGCTAATTAGCATCAAACAATATTCCATAAGTATATCTTTTCCAATTATAAATTATGAGCCTATAATCTGTGCAATGCGCAAATTGTTGTGTATGAGAGAGAGATTTAGAGAGAGACCGGGTTTTATAGTAGGGAAATTCGAAATGGTTTATAGGACGGTTTATTTGACGAAACAATATAAAGGTTGAAATAGTTCCTTTGAGTGGAGATTTGAATCGGTTTATATTTTTTAAAATGATTACCGCTTTATAAACATAATACTGTAAGTTTAATAGGTAGAATGCCTACTTTTTCTAACGTGATATTCTACCCATAAAAATAGGCATTCTACTTATTAAATTTGAAGTGTTATGTTTATGAAGCGGTATACCTTTTAAAAGTAATGTTTTATTATGAACCATTATAACTTTTAAGTTTCATTTATTTTCTTACATATAAATCGATTCAAGACTCCACCCAAAAACACTAATTCAATATTTATATTGTTTTGTATTTTAAGCAAAGTCATATAACTCCGATGTGGCATTATACCCATAAAAGTAGGCATTATACTCATTAAACTTAAAGCGTTATATTTATGGAGTGGCAATTCTTTAAAATCCAGTCTATCTTTAAATCTCTCTCTTTCATACACAACAATCCGCATATTGCGCAGATCATAGACTCGTTTAGCTTAATTAAATAGCTCACGTACGTTCCTAGCTATGCATAAACAAACCCTCATGCACACATTATATACATGCATACGTACAAATTGATAGATAAATGAAGACGTACTCATGTGGTTTATGTTTGGCTTTCAATTCTGCACATTTTTTTTTTTTTTTTATGTAGCTTTCAATTATAAGTAGTATGGAAAAGATGCAATGATTAGTAATTGTCAAAAATTAGATAACATGCATCGAACAAAATGATCTGTACCTATTTTTGCGAATGTCATGTACAGGCTTTTTTTTTTTTTTTCTCAAATCCAGAAAATGCTGCTCGATCCTCTACTGCTCTAGGCTGCATATATATAAGATAGTCAAAACAAGTAGATCGAGCATTTGAATTAGGCTAAAAAATTACATGCCATCAATGAATAAAGAAACTTCAATACTCACTGCTTTGTCCTGATCAAGATTGTTCACAATTTCAAACTTAGGGTTATATATATATAACTAAAATCAACAGTTTGCTCCCAAAGCAATGGAATTATAGCCCAATTACCACAACACAATTTTAAACCGAATCCCACGTCGCAGCCTCTCCCATGCCCAATCCGTAGGCAGGGGCTCCTCACCACACACCGCGTTTTTGAACCACCTCAGGAAAAGCAATCCACCACAGCCCCACTAGCACCTGATGCCAAACACCATGGAAACCACCCCCAACAGCCATATTCCGAGCCCCTGTTTTGCACTAAAAAATAGAGCACTCCACCAATGTCATGCACGAGAAACCAGCAATTCGGCCACCAAAACAGCGCCTTATAGGAACTTCACAATTGCACCGATTGCTCCTCTGCCTCCCACGTATGCCCATGCGGTGTTATATCGATGAAAGTCTCCCTCTATTGAGTCCTGCCCTCCCTTAACCGACGCAACAAACTACCAAGCCAATGTGCCCCTTTGCCGGTTGCGCGTCGCCCAGTTGCACCGAAGCCATCCTTGCCATGTACGTCCACTGCACCACCCTCGTTGGAGAGTCTCATTTTTTCATGCTTAAGCACATCTCCACCATTTCGGAACTCACGGAAAGGGTACGTTTCATGCAAAAGGAAAAGGGTACGGCATTTCGTTTCATCATGCTTAATTAAGCACGTCTCCACCTTTTTGGAACTTTGCACCATTTGGTATATATATGTAAGGGGTGCTAGTGCATGGGTGAGAAACCGTGTAGATAAGTCGAATATTACGGAATGAATGTCAAATCATCAATTAAAACTTGACTTTTATATAATTAAATAGATTAGAAGTCCTAATTAACAGTATAACTGATCATGTATAATTGGTTCAACGATAACAGCGAGGTTGGCCAAGTGGCCATGAGAAATTAATGAAAAAGAAGGGATAGAAAGTTTCAAATACGACAAAATTAAAGTTACAACATATGCATGATGATGAGATAGGTCGAGTAGCAACGAAATCCCAATTAAAATCACCCACAATTTATAAACTTTAATTTGGAATGACCAAAGTGGCTTTTATGTGGATAACAAAAGCAGTGGCAGCGCATCACTACTCTCGAATGGCTTCTGGACTGTCGGTAGCAGAAGTTCTGTTCACTACAAGTAATTACAAAAGTATCATTTCATGTGATAACTTATTTATTATAAAAATATTATAAAATCCAAGTTCAGATGACTTGGCATTCATCCCGTACGTGTTAATAGGCTTAATCGATTTGATCTAATATATATATATATATATATATTTATTTGAGCCTTGTGAGATATGTTTGGATGGTTCAAACTTGTTGTAAGAAAAAGAAATCTATCATTGTTGTAGTGCAAAATCTTAGAAAGGTCAGAGGGAATTATTTGAAGTGAAAGAGTTTTGGTGTATGAGGTGGTACTCTGTTTGATCAGTGGAACTATAAGGAATGAAACTAAAGTTTAGTTTTTGGGATCTTATCATAAACAATAAAATGCATGAAATGAAAAGTTTGTATGTTTTTGTTGTTTGGTTGCTTGGAAAATGAAGGTAAATTTATGATATTGGACTCTTGGGGTTTTGATTTTTTTCTTGGTATCTAAATACATGAATTGCTTATGTTAAACCTCATTGAACGATTTATTCTTATGGTTTGGGTAACTCAAGACTAAATGACATACATTGAATAAAAAAAGGGTTGAAAATTCAAATTCACAAGATCATATAAACTAAGCTGACGCATAATTACACCGGCAAGACTCTTACAAGTAGTTTGTCACAAATAATCATTTTATGCAATAACTCCTTGTAAAACTGAAAAAGAAAAAGGTGATTTGTGAGATTCAAGTTATGGCTAGACAAAACCACACCAAGATCATTAACCAATTAAGTTGGGAAATAGGTTTCTAAGTCATGTCTAGACTCTCATGAGAGTAGAGTACTGAGGGAACTTCTGTTCCTCTTGCCATTTAGAGTTCCCAAGTCCTGTTAACTGTGCTTGGAGAGGGCATTCCTCTCGGTCAATACAATATGGGCCTCGGCCTTCCCTTATTCCTGATTTGATTTCCAATACCGAAGAGGCCCATTAAATCTGAGAGAGCCCAGCCCACTTCCCAAAACCGACTGGATAACCACCCAGCGATGATAAAGGATAAGAGCAATTACAATAACGATCCATTAAAGTCTGAACCCTCATCCCCAAGTTTGAATTGAATAATAGATATATATTATCATTTAAGTAACATAATGGTTCAGAAGCTCTATATAAGCTAAGAACCCAGGTCGTAAAAGGAATCAGATTCTTTGAGATAAAATATTATTCTTGCAATCACTGACTTAGACATCGAAGGCTTCCCATCGAATCTCGAAGCTATCTAATCTTTGGTTATAGGTGATCGTGAGGTGGTGGTGGTGAAACACGTTCACAACAGTTGGTGCCATCTGTGGGAATATTTTTGTCTCACACTTAGCGTGCTTTTCACATGCCCATCACCACTAGGTCTTGGGCAACTAGAGATTAGGGAGAAACTTCACAAAACATGGAGGAAAGACTTACGGAAATGGAGAAGATAATAAAGAAACTTTCGACAAAGGTTGACTCACTGCGTAAGGAGAATGGGATTCTCAAGTCACGAAACGGGTCGTCAGGAGAAAACACGACACCCAGTCAAGTTGACAGAGTAGAGATGGAGGCAAATTGTGTGGGCGTTGGCAAAGGCGATCAAGAGAACATGGAAGCGAAGAAGCTGCACCACGACGTGTGCAACCTGATGGATAAATATGAGGAGATGGCCAAAGAGATAGGAACGTCCTCGTCGGTCTATCAGTTGCTGTCAAGCACAAATCTACCATTCTCTGTGGAAACTATGGCAATGCCTCTACCTCCAAAGTTTAAAGTCCCATTGATAGACCTATATGATTGCTCAAAAGATCCCGTGGAGCATCTTGAGACTTTCAAAGCCCATATAACGCTTCACAGATTCCTAGGAGAAATTACGTGTAGGGCTTTCCCTTTGACTCTAAAGGAATCGGCGAGAGGATGGTTTGGTGCAATACAACCAAATTCCATAGAAAGTTTTGAAGAGCTGGGCCAACAGTTCTTGACCCAATTCATGGTGAGTAGAAGACGCAGGAGGCCAGCTGCGTACTTGCTAACAGTTAAATAGAGATAGAATGAAAGATTGAAAGCATATTTAACACGCTTCAATAAAGAGAAGATGATAGCTGAAGATCAAGACGAGAAAATCATGCTAGCAGCATTGCTGGGAGGTATTTGGCCAAGGAGCCCCTTTATGGCCGAGCTGGTCAGGAAAACCCCTTCCACTTTACCAGAATTCATGGACAGGGTCGGCGATTTTGTTAATGCTGAAAACACCTTTATCGCCTTGACCACCCAACCAGAAAGAAGGAATGAACGAGAACTTAAAAGAGAATAGAGGAAAGACCAAGATGGGGGCCAAAAGGCAAAAAAAGACCAACAAGAGTTAAGGTGGGATACTAATTTAAGAAGACATAATGACGCTTATGTGCATTACTCCAGTACACAAAACTGAGACAAAACAAAGGAAGAAGAACCAACCAATGAGCAACAAATCGAGAAATACTGCACTTATCACAAAACAAGGGGGTACATAACTGAGGACTGCTACAACTTGAAACAAAAAGTAGAAGAAATGAGAGGCAGTTGCGAGTTGGAACGCTTGATCGCCCAGAACATTACCCCCCCACGACGTACGAACCATCGGAAGCTCGAGTATAAAAGAAGGAGGAGTGAAAGTCATAGGTGACGGGGATCATTGAGAAGAGAGAAGAGGTCACATGAACCTCGTGATCGGAGATCGAGAGCAGATGATGCCTGCAAAAACCCACCCCTGGGTGAAATACATATGATCATCGGTGGATATGCAGGAGGTGGCCCAACTTCTTCAGGAAGAAAGACGTATGCTAGGTGGGCGAGATATGAGGAAGTTTTTAGTGTGGAGAGACCAGTCAAGCAACCCCGAGTGCATATATCCCCTACAATATCTTTTGGTAACGAGGATTGCCGAGAGGTCGTATATCCGCATGATGATGCCTTGGTGGTAACAATGTTGGTGGTAAATTTTACCACAAGGAGAATATTAATCAACAACGAAAGTTCGGCGGACATCCTATTCTAGGATGCTTTCAGCAAGATGGGAATCAATGTGGATCGATTGAAACCAGCACCAACTACTTTAAAATGGTTCACTGGAGATGCGGTTAAGCCAATGGGATCCATAACATTGCCAGTATCTGTAGGCATAAACCCTCATATCGCCAGATCGGTGACTGAGTTTTTAGTGGTAAGAACTCGGTCAGCATATAATGCAATCATTGGATGACCCACGTTGAATGCTTTGAAGGCTATCACCTCGACCTATCATCTAAAAATGAAGTTCCCGACAAGAGCTGGAATTGGTGAGGCACGTGGCGAACAAGTCCTAGCTAGAGAATGTTATGTGCAGGAGCTCATATCAGGGCAAGGAGAAGTCAGCGTGGTGGACACTAAGGAGGAGGCAATCTTCCTGCCAGTGCCCTAAATAATGATGACGGAGCTGGAAACTAGAGATGAAAGTACTCTGAAGCAAGGGGAAGTAGATGAGCCCCTAGAGTTGGTCACCCTTGAAAATGGTCATCCTGAGAGCCACTTAAAGATAAGGACCAAACTATCAAGGGAAGAAAGATACCTGTTGATAGATTTCCTTCTAGACCATAAAGACGTGTTCGCATGGAGTCATAAAGATATGCCAGGGATAGGCAAGGAAATCATGAAACACAAGTTGAGCACAGATCCGAAGGCACGCCCAATTAAGTAAAAGAATAGAAACTTCAGTACCGAGAAGTATGAGGCAATCGCCGAAGAAGTGGACCGTTTACTGGCGGTAGGATTCATTAGAGAAGCATAATATCCAGAGTGGCTATCCAACGTAGTGCTGGTGAAGAAATCTAATGGGAAGTGGCGTATGTGTGTGGATTTCATCGACCTTAACAAGGCTTGCCCGAAAGACAGTTTTCCGTTATCACGGATAGACTTAATAGTAGATGCAATAGCAGGGCATAGGATGCTAAGCTTCATGGATGCCTACTCGGGGTATAATCAAATTAGGATGAATGAGGCTGATCAAGAAAAGACTACTTTCATAATTGACCGAGGACTATACTGTTATAAGGTGATGCCCTTCGGCTTGAAGAACGTTGGGGCGACCTACCAAATGTTAGTAAACAAAATGTTTAAAGACCAGATTGAGAGAAACATGGAAGTATAGGTTGATGATCTGTTGGTAAAAAGTATGGAGTTTGCTTAGCATGTGGAGGACCTTAAGGAGGCTTTCCAAGTTTTACGATGATATCGAATGAAGCTCAATCCAACGAAGTGTGCATTTGGAGTGCAATCGGGAAAGTTCTTCGGTTTCATGGTATCAAAAAGAGGGATCGAAGGAAATCCTGAGAAGCTGAGAGCAATAATAGAAATGAAGTTGCCCACGAACTTGAACGAAGTACAAAAGCTGGCAGGAAAGATAGCAGCTCTTACCAAGTTTGTATCTCGATCGATAGATAAGTGTCTTCCATTCTTTCAGGTACTTAAGAAGGCACAAGATTTGGATGCTAAGTGCGAGGAAGCATTCACCCAGCTGAGGAGTATTTGGCTAACTCACCATTGCTTAGCCACACCAAGCAAAGAGAACAATTGTCATTCTACATGGCAATGACACAGGACGCTGTGTCAGCAGCCTTGGTATGAGAGGAGGGGAAGGAACAAAAGCCGGTATATTACGTAAGCAGAGCCTTGAGAGGAGCTGAGACCAAGTACCCAAAAGTAGAGTTAGTCACCTTATCAGTAGTAGTATCAGCAAGGCGATTACGACCATATTTCCAAGCACATTCGATAAAGGTGATTACCTCATCACCTATACAAAAGGTGTTGCAAAAACCGGACACCTCGAGGCGGTTGGTCAAACGGTCAATTGAATTAAGTGAGTATGACATCAGCTACATACCAAAGAACGCTGTGAAAGGGTAGATCTTGGTGGATTTCATAGCGAAATTTTTAAATTTTCGAGAAGAAGCCCATAAGTCACCAAAGAAGAATCCATGGAAAATGTATGTGGATGGATCATCCTGTCGAGCAGGGGGAGGAGTTGGTGTGTACATGGTGACAAATGAAGGAGGAGAGTTGTACCAAGCAATTAGATTAGACTTTAAAGTAACAAATAACGAAACTGAATACGAAGTAGTGCTCGTCGGTTTAGAAATAACAAATGTATTAAGGGGAGAAGAGATTAAAATGAAAGCAGATTCACAAGTAGTAGTTAGGCAAATCACCGGGGAATACCTAACAAGAGGAATCAAACTCATAAAATATCTCCACCAGGTACAAAAAGAATGCAAATGCCTTGAGTACTTTCAAATCAAGAAAATACCTCGAGGAGATAATTTCAAAGCTAATCGGTTAGCATGAGCAGCCTTTGCAAGGTTGGAAGTGACGTTGTCGTGGAAGGTTGATCTACAAACGATAGCCAGTCCAGCAGTAAGAGAGAAAAATTTGCAGATTGGAGAAAATATGCCTGGATGGGCTAATGATATAAGGAAGTATTTGGAGATGGGTGACCTACCCCATCTCAGGAAGAGGCAAGGAAGTTAAAGAGCAGGACGACTAGGTCTACTATGGTAGACGAGGTGCTTTATAGGCGTGATTTTTCAAACCCATTATTAAGATGTGTAACAAAGGAAGAGACATAATACGTAATGAAGGAAATACACGAAGGGATATGTGGAAGTCATTTGGGAGGACGATCACTCACCGCAAAGATTGTAACGGCAGGATATTATTGGCCAAATACGCTCAAGGATGCAAAGGAGTTCACAAAAAGGTGTATCCAGTGCCAAATTCATGTGCCAATTCCAAACGCACCTACTGAGGAATTGCGATCTATAATTTCACCATGGTCATTCGCCCAATGGGAAGTAGACCTAGTAGGCCCTATGCCTCCCAGCAAAGGAGGAACCAAGTTCATTATTGTGGCCGTCGACTACTTTACGAAGTGCGCAGAAGCTGAGGCAATGGCAACAATAACAGCCCAAAGTGTGACAAGGTTCCTATGGAAGGTAGTGGTGTGCAGATTTGGAATACCTAAGTGTATCATTTCTAATAACGGAAGATAGTTCGATTCTGAACATTATCGGCAATGGTGTGCGGAGCTAGAAATCAAAGTCAAGTATTCTTTCCCAGGCCACTCCCAGGCAAACGGGCAAATTGAAGCAACTAATAAAACCATCATGAGGATATTGAAAAAGAAGATGGTCGAAGGAAGAAATGGAGGAAGAAGAAGGACATGAGCACTTTATATAGGAGAGGAAGGCTGGAGGGTGCACGGGAAACGAAGCGATACTGACAACTATGACATCAGCAAACGCCATGCTGGGAGGCACGGACCAATGAGGTCTCAGGATGTGAAGAAAGACAGTCGGCACGTCCAATCAATCATTGGGAGATGGGACGACTGCAGGAAACAAGGAGAAGCAATCATTCATTGAACAGACGAGTGGCCTCTGAAAGTTGAATCAGCAAGAACCAAACAGGTGACCTCGAGAAACTTGAAGTGACGAAAGCCAAATGGGCGACACCATAATTAAAAGTGTTATGAATTCCCACCACGTGACCGTGATAGGAATTCATAAGGTACTATGAGGGATGGGCCCATCCTAGAAGGGCCCAGGCCCAACAAGGTCAAGCTACGGAACCTCAGGCCCAAAGACGAAACCCAGCAATAGGTTGAGAACTCGGGCCGAAGGACCACGTGCTGAGCCTATAACCACAAACCAACCTGGGAAGGCTTTTTGGCACTGAGCTCGGATACTCCAAGTAGAGCGTCTCGGGACCCGGCAACCTACCGAGCCCTACGGTATGGCACCAAGCAGGACGCCCTACTGTACGGGATGGCTGGACGTGCCCAGTCGTGGTCTCGCCAAACTCAAGGCACGTCGCATTTAATGCATGTGTCAAAAGGCCCGGCACGCAACGGTGTGGCCCTAGAGTACGTAGGACGGCTTAGCCGCGACCTGACACCCAATCCTGGCAGAAAGGTTGTAGCAGGTCTGACCTAGCACGACTGACATGGTGTGCCCCCAGAAAGGTGGTAGTCGATCGCCTAAGCTGTGGACTGACACACTATTGCAGTAGGGAATGAGTGGTAGCAGGTCTGACTCAGGTATGACTTGACACATCACGCTCTCCCTCGGCAATGGAGCCTGGATCAGGTATAAATAGCAGCCATCTCTTCTACGGGAAGACTCTTGAAACCCTCTACTATTCTTTCTAATCTTCTCAGCTTTTCTCATCACTAGAAAATTATTCACTGACTTTGGCATCGAAGTGACCTCGGACGTCAACAGAGCCTCTTCTCTCTCTTAATTGATATTGGACTCTTGGGGTTTTTTTTATGATATTGGACTCTTGGGGTTTTTTTTTTTTTTTTTTT
>QEOT01003247.1:54308-79177 GCA_003123785.1 Pterocarya stenoptera
AAAAAAAAAAAAAAAAAAAAAAACTCACTGGACAATAACAAATGCACTGTCCTATGCATATTGGCTCACTCTTTTACAGATCAGCATTTGTATTTATTATGCAACGGTCGTCCGATCACTCTTTTGCTGGATCGCTGACACGAGAGTAGTACGTACGTGTCGGTCTCAACTCCACTATATATGTGGGCGAGTATACACGGCTTGGAAGAGTAATTATTAGCATTTGCAGGAGGGATAAGAGTTGGAGCCGAAGAAGAAGAA
Source organism: Pterocarya stenoptera (assembly GCA_003123785.1). Taxonomy (NCBI): domain Eukaryota; kingdom Viridiplantae; phylum Streptophyta; class Magnoliopsida; order Fagales; family Juglandaceae; genus Pterocarya; species Pterocarya stenoptera. Next base: position 54,570 of record QEOT01003247.1, read on the forward strand.
AGAAGAAGAAGATGATGATCATGGAGAGAAAATCATTTGGGTTTTTTTTGTTACTGCTTATTTTCTTGGCTTCTCGTAAGATTAATTTTTAGCTTCTTATCTCCATTATTTTGATTTGTTTGAACATTTAAGTTTATTATAAATATGCATGATGCATGTCTGTTTGGAGTTGATTTTTTTTTTTTTTTTTCTTTCATTACAGAAGACATGATTATGCCAAGTGAGGCAAGAGTTTGCGAGTCACAGAGCCACAAGTTCCAGGGAATATGCGTGCGCGACAACAACTGTGGTCTGGTGTGCAAGAACGAAGGTTTCTCTGGTGGCAAATGCCGAGGATTCCGTCGCCGTTGTTTCTGCACCAAAATTTGTTAACTGGTGCTAACGGCATAGATGAGGTTCATTGCACGCATGCAGCTTATGGTTTTAATTAGTAGATCGAAGTAATTAATGAATAATTGTCATGCATATTTGTAGCTCTAGGGGTTAAAAGTACTTTGGCTTTGTGAGTTATATATAAATCATGATGCATGCATAAATGTTGTTAATGCTGGATCTTGAAGTAATGTATTAGTACTCATGTCATCTAGTCATGACTTTGTTGCAGGATCCATAGCGTTTGTAATTTGTTTGAATAAAAGCTGCTTTGGAATGATTAATTAAATTGAGTTGAGATAATAAAATATTATTAGAATATTATTTTTTAATATTATTATTTTATAATTGAGAATTTTATATCAAGCATATGATTAATTTTCTAATTAATTAACATCAAACAATATTCTATAAGTATATATTTTCGACTTATAAATTATTAGAAGTCCTAATTAACAGTATAACACATGTATAATTGGTTCAACGAAAACAACGAGGTTGGTGGCCCAAGTGGCCGTGAGAAATTAATGAAAAAGAAAGGCAAATAAAGTTTCAAATACGACAAAATTAAAGTTAAATGCATGATGACGAGATAGGTCGAGTAGCAACGAAATCCCAATTAAAGTCACCGACAATTTATAAACTTTAATTTGGAATGACCAAAGTGCATGGCTTTAATGTGGATAACAAAAGCAGTGGCAGCGCATTACTACTCTCACGATGGCTTTAATTGGACTGTCGGTATAAGCAGAAAGTGTAATTCTATATAGAAGTTACTGTAGCGGTGTACTCGTTGTATTCACTGTATGGCTGCTGTTAGATTTTTTTTTTTTTTTTTTTATCTTCTCTATGTGGTCTAAATGATGCAACATCATGTATGTAAAATGACTTCTCCAAACAGTGACTTCTATATATATTTATTCAAGTAGAAATTCTGTTCACTACAAGTAATTAAAAAAGCATTATTTCATGTGATAACTTATTTATTATAAAAGCCAAGTTCAGACGACTTGGCATTCATCCCGTCTTAATTACTAGGCTTAATCGATTTGATCTAATATATATATATATATATCTATTATATATATAAACATGAATGTTGGAGGAACAGTATTTTCGTTTAACATTTTCTTTACCTATTTTACTCCTATTTTTATATTTATTTTCTCTTTCTGTCCTTAATTTCTGTTATCTTCTGTTTATAATTTTACAATTTTACCTTTCTTTTTCGACAAATTTTCTGATGTTTGTTCGAGGATAAAAAACATGGAGCTCAAAATATATGAACATCTGTTCGGATCTAGATGGAAAAAAACAAACAATAAAGATTGACCGAAAAGGGAAAAAAATTCAAGAACATTGAGATCTGGACATGATCTCTTGAAATATAAGAAGATCTATCAAGATCTATAGAGAAAACGAGAGTGAATTTTTTTTTTTTTTTTATAGATTTGAAGTAAAAATTTCTCAAATCAATAGTGAAGTCTGTAGAACTCTTCAGATTTATAAAAATAAAAGATAGAAAGGGAAAAAAACTAAACTTAAAGAATCGCAACCAATGTATGCCGTATTTATCATTTATGTTGGACGAAGAATCCAACTATATACACTAACAAATTTGAAGCAAAACTTCACAAATCTAGAATAAAACGTCGAGATCTGTCAAAGTTTATAAACATAAAAACCAAAAAAAAAAAAAAAAAATGAACAATAGATCAAATTTAGAATGAAATTAATGTCCAGATTTGCAGAGTTCAGAATAGAAAAAGAAAAAAGAAAAGATTTGCAGAACAAAAAAAGGAAATATATAAAGCAACAGATCTGAAGAAAAAATTCCTCAGATCTATATAGTAAAGCGTATAGATCTCTTTACATTTATAAGCATAAAAAAAAAAATACAAACAAAAATTTAAGCATAGAGAATTGGAAGTAATGGATGCAATGTTCATCATCTCTGTTGAATGAAGAAAACTATAGATCCAAAACAAAGAACTCCGATCAGAGAGCGATAGAGAGAGAAAAATATAGAGAAAGATGAAAAAACATGCAGGGTAGCGGGAGATAGATCAGAAATATGTAGGTAAGGCAGAATAGAAAACTAATGGAGAAATGATGAAGGTTCCAGAAAAAAAATAAACGGAAGAAGGAAAAGAAGAAAAAATAGGAAATGGGCTGGGTGGAAATGGCCCAATATTTTTGGGCTAACTTTAATAAAAAAAGTCTGGGCTTTATAAATAAATCATCTAACAATGATAATAAATTAATATAAAATTAGTAAAAAAAAAAAAAAAAATTAGGAACATGAATTTTATTGTTATTCATTAAAAAAGTTTCTGTTTATTCATTTGTTTATTTAGTAATATCAAATTTATTATGCTTTTTGAAGTGCATTTAGATTCGACTTCAAAAAACAAAAAAATACATCGACTCAGATATGTAGAAAATGAACAATATGTGTTCTATTTAAGAATTATAACTCTACAATTTTCCTGTTTATTTTCCTAATGTGTTTTTTTTTTTTTTAGATTTGCAACTTTTGTTCTTCATTTACTGTTGTTCAAACTGGTTGTTGTCAATTTCCTCAATTTCTACTGTTCTTTTACTTGTTCTCTATTTTCTGGTATGTTCTCTTTTATATCATCTGAGAAAATGTTACACAATTTTTTTATATTTATATAAATGCAACGGTAGCTAAAATAAATTGTTGACATTATATATTTGTTGTATGAATATTTTCTTTTCTCACCGTATTAATTTCTTTTAATAGATTTGTTCTATTCTAAAGTGTGCAATCACATTTGGTTCATTTAATATAATCTATATGAAATTATTATTTGGAATTAATTGATTTCTTTTTCGTCTTTAGCTATAAATGCTTATAATATTTGTTATATATTATATCTCTTGTATACTTATATGTTTAAATAGGACACTGATTTGTATATAAAGTTTATGCTTATTTCTTCATTTTTAAGTTCATATAAACTTCTCACTGTTGTAATTATATATTTAAATAGGATGCTGACTTGTATGTAAAGTTCGTGTTTATTTTCTTTATTTCTATCATCTGGGCATACGTGCAGCGCATGTTGCCCTTACTAGTATATATATATATATATATATGTATTTATAACGTGGCGGTTCTGATCCAATTATTAATATACCGTTTGCAAGAGACTCTTAAAACCGTGAAAGTAGGAGATAATATCCATCTAAAATCAGGCATATATATGTTAAAAAGAAGTCAAAATAGGAACAAAACGAAAAAACATAAAACACATATATATGTTAAAGTTCGAATCACGCTTAATTAAATATAAAATCGTTTGTTTTGCCAACTCCTCTGAACTCATCTCATCTAATTATTATAATTTTTTTTTAAAAAATCACGCAAAATAAAATATATAATTCAATTTTTTTCAAATTTCAAAACAAAAATAATATTTAAAAAATACATTCTAACAATATTTTATTTAATTTTAAATATTAATCTCAACTCATCTCATCTGATGTCATCTGCAAAAACAAAAGAGGAGGTTCACAACTTTGTGAGGGAAGCAGGCAATGCATTTCTCAAAAACTCATCAATCAAGCATTGCAATGCTTTCCTCGTTCCATCGTTTCCTCTTCATTGATATAAAAAGCCAAAAGTTTTGAATCTTTGAATAATCTACAACACATAAGAACTTGCATTTTATATATTCAAGTGTCGGCCTCACTATGGCATGCATCAAAGAGCACATGCAACAGTCGATGAATTCCTTGGTAACCAATTAAAATGTTGTTGTCCATATATCACGTCTACATTATCAACAAGATCTTAAGAAGGGTTCTCTCTCTCACTTCACATCTTATTTTCACTTCAAATTTTTGTTCTCAATTTATTTTTTTCTGTTTTTCCCCTGTAAAGTTGTTGGGCACGGGGTTTTGAGTCAATGTGAGCCTTGTGAGGTATGTTTGGATGGTTCAATCTTGTTGTAACATGGCAAGAGAAAAAGAAATCTTTGACTGTTGCAGTACAAAATCTTAGAAAGGTCAGAGGGAATTTGAAGTGAATGAGTTTTTTTGTATGAGGTGGTACTCTGTTTGGTCAGTGGAAACTATAAGGAAAGAAACTAAAGTACTTTAGTTTTTGGGATCTTATCATCTCAAAATCAAATGCATGAAATGAAAAGTTAGTATGTTTTTGTTGTTTGGTTGCTTGGAAAATAAAGGTAAATTTATGATATTGGACTCTTGGGGTTTTTATTTTTTTCTTGGTATCTAAATACATGAATTGCTATGTTAAACCTCATTGAACGTTTTATTCTTATGGTTTTGCTAATTCAAGACTAAATGACATTCATTGAAAAATAAAAGTTTGAAAATTCAAATTCACAAGATCATATAAACTAAGCTCACGCATAACACAGGTATAGACTCGTTACAAATAATTTGTCACAAATAATCATTTTTGACCGCATGCATGCAATAACTTCTCGTAAAACTAAAAAAGAAAAAGGTGATTTGTGAGATTCAAGTTATGGCTAGACAAAACCACACCAAGATCATTAACTAATTAAGACAGTTGGGAAATAGGTTTCTAAGTCATGTCTAGACTCTCATGAGAGTAGAGTACTGAGGGAACTTCTGTTTCTCTCCATCTGTCTAATAAGGCTTGGGTACTTGGGCTTCCTTATATAGCTTGGCACGAAGATTCACTTCTTCTCATAGAGCGATCTAGGAGGCGATGTGCCATTTATAGAGCTAGTGAGCAAGCTGCGTCATGCATGGGTACTGATCGATGGTTAATTTTTGGTAATTACTAATTTGGTTGTTCCCTAATATTTATATATTGTCCCTAGTTCCTTCAATGGGTGATGGTTTTTGGTTCTTCGAGGTAGTCACATGTTCCTCTTGCCATTCAGAGTTCCCAAGTCCTGTTAACTGTGCCAATTAAACCACACCATGCTCGATCAATCCGATTTTGAACAACTCATAAATTTTGTTCCGTAGTTGAAAGGAATCAAAGGCGCTTACTGTTTTGAGACCACGGCCGTTTTTTGCGTGCTTTATTCTTATGAAAAAGGTTTGTACTAGAAAAAAAATTTTAGAAAAAAAACTTATAAATTAATGTGACTTAATAAAATATATTAATTTTTTTAAATTATAAACTAGATTTAATGTGTCATATTAGATTATATCAATTTATAAATTTTATTTTCTAAAATATTTTTGTAAATCTAATACTACTCCTTTTGGATTGACATATATAAGTTTCATCGTTTAAACATCATACGAGCCACAAGTCCGTCGAATTGTATGTCCAATATGAGGCAGGTCGTAAGCCCAATAAATTGTGAGGCTTTTTTTTTAACGTGAGAGATGTACGTTGGACCACATGATCAGGCTTCACCTCCCTCGGCCATATTCCCACTCTCACTCTGCGCGCAGTCTCCACACCACTCTTCGAGCTTTTGACACCTTTCCATCTTAGCATCGATGACGTGAGTTTTGCTCTTACCAATATATATTATATTAAATTCTGGCGGATATAATCGAGGGTACCTCGGATGTGGAGGAAAGTCTCGCACTTTTTCACAAATGAACGGTTGTTTTCATTATAAAGATTCGTGTTCAGACAAGCATGCTGCATGTCGTCCACTTTTTGCACGTGAAGAGATGGAATCTCAGAGTCACCAACAATGCATTGATCATTCTTTAATGAGATGACCTCGTTCTTTATCTCTGATCACCCTCTATATGTATTGATGAAGGAAACTATTTGGTTTGCAGGAGGTTTCAACAGTGAATGAAAGAAGATCAGAGCAAGGGTAAAAGATAGACAAGACATGGAGAGGAAAACCTTTGGGCTCTTGCTTTTACTGCTCATTTTCTTTGCTTCTCGTACGCGACTCTCTATCTCTACTCTATAGCTATAGCGGACGAGCTAGCACATTTCTTTGCTTCCATATATATTATATAATGAGAATCTAGCTAACCTATCATTAAATATGCCAAAGATTTTTGTTGGGTTTTTCTTCAAGAAGGCTAAACCCTTTTGTTTTTTCAATGCAGGAGAGATGGTGCTGCGAGCAGAGGCAAGGGTTTGCGAATCCAAGAGCCATGGGTTTCGGGGTATGTGCGCGAGAGACCACAACTGTGCTCTGGTATGCAGGAATGAAGGTTTCTCGGGTGGCAATTGCAGAGGATTCCGTCACCGCTGCTTTTGCACTAAGCTTTGTTGATCCTACTCGATAATATGAATAATGATCATCTCTTCTATTTTTAGGAGAGTTGTCGTGCGAGCTAGCTTGTGTCTTTCTTTGAATTTAGGGTCATATTGTCGTGGAACTTGCTCAGAAAAACGAGACAAGCATTAACTGTTTTTGGCAATATCGTCCTGTAGGCTTGGCTTTAAGATCAGAATAATGTATCTTTTGCAATATCTTTCAGGAGCAAGATCCCACTGTTCATGTCCTGTGTTTTCTTAGCGTACGTAATGAGTTTTCTTTTAAGTACTTAATTACCATTCTCCAAACATTTGATTTTTTGATCTATCTTCATGATCTGCTGGAGTCTTATTCACATAGCTAGACAGAAATAGACAGAAAAGGAAGTAATCGGTCGGGTCTGATGATATGAGAGCTAGGGAGAATCCGTACGTCAATCGCAGTAGTACTTGATCAGGAATGGGTGGGTTTTGGCCGCCAGATACGTGGATTATCTGATCAGAATCTCCTTTACATTATAGAAAAATGATACTGAAATGATACTTGTAGTTGTGAATGCGCTCTTTTCTAAAGTAATTGACAACATTTACGTACTCTACAACTGTATATAATATTACTCAATTAGCATCTCCCTTAAAGAACTGCGACGGAAACTACTTGATCATATAATGATCATAAACCTATCATCATCGATCCTTAATTCGCTCGGCCTAAATAATGGGCAGGATTATTGTTATTCTTTGGTAATTAATTACTATATCTTGTTGGACCCGAAGCTGTCAATTATCCACTTAAAATTAATTAGTCACTCAAATTTTTCATTGCATTTCACAATATAAATATAGATAAATGATATTTGTAATTTTAGAGTGCACAAATCTCACATACACATTTTGAAAAAGTGGATAAATATGAGATCTATATCATGATAAATATTTATTTTAATAGTAGACTCCTCTATTTTTTTTAAATGTGCGAGATTTACATATTCTGTCTACTGTATCTACCATTACTCATAAATATATATATAAAATACTCGAGCCACGTTAGTTTACGTTAGTTTTAATTTTGAGAATGATTTAACCACAGAAATCAGATCTCATAAAAATAAATTCACAAACTGACATGACTTGATGTAATACGTTGAATTATAAAGATATTTTTCTTATAAATTATATATGACATATCATATTATTTTATAAATTTATTTTTATAAAATCTATTAGAATAATTCTCTTTACTTTTACTTTCTGCATTCACTTCGGCCCCAAATTAATGGGTCAGATATTTGCAAATTAGGCCCAAAGCTGACCTGGTAATATTGGCCTTTTGTTGCTATATGGTTGCCGCCCCATCTTGACCGCTGGGCGTAATGCCCAGCATAAAAAAGTTTTTTTTTTTTTTTACATATTTAAATATATTTAAAAAATAAAGAAAATACACGAATACATTTAAAATTATTTCTTTAATCACTCAGTAAAAAACAAAAAAACAAAAATTTTGACCAGAGGTCAAATAGAAGTGTAAAAAAAAGTGGGCATAGTAGTGTTTTTCATATAGATATATATATTTATATAAAAGATAGTACTCTTAACTACATTGAGTAAATAATCATAACCGATCATGCGTGTTTTTTTGTGATTGTTATAAGCTTTGAACATAATTATAACAATTGGAGTGCTTATAATAATAAAAAAGTCCATTTTGAGTAAACAGGCCCGAATAGAAAAGGGGCCTAACAAAAAAAGGTCATTGGACAAACATACGAAGCTGGTGTATCAAAAGTCCTACCAAGTCAAAGATATACATACAACCGCCCACAAGAAAATAGGGATCCCATGCAGATACGTGATCATTTCAAACACAGAATACATCTCACAAAACTCGGATCAATACGAAAAGATCTGGCATCAACTAAGCGCTACAACAGAATCTTATATATACCAGGTAACCCTCAATAAAAGAGGACGATTTTTTCTTGGCGGAGTTCTGATTGAATTATTTTCAAAACTCAAAAACTGACTTAAGCATCGGAGTTTTCCCAGCCAAACCAGACCAACTTCACTTGGGTCATTGCACAGGTTTGCTGAATAGTTTGGAAGTGAGACACGTTCTTTACAACAATATTTAAAGCAAAGAATTTTGGGGGGAAGTAAAGTTCTCCTATTTGCAACTTTTGTTTTTTCAAGTGTATCAACATATATAATTTGTTCAGATTCTTAACTTAATTGCAATAATTAAAGCTCATGACCTTACAAAATTCTCTATATATAGTGTCCAAACAAGTGCAGCACTTGGCCAAAACATTCTTATTGAATTAGTCAACATGATCAGTTCAAAAATAAGATCAAGGTATAGAAAATTACTTATTTGTAACTACTTAGTTCCAGTAAAAAATAATTATTTACTGTCAAAATAAATCTATTTTTATTGTAAATAGTTGTTATCGTTGTAAATAATCCGTGATATATATATATATATACACACAAATACATACACACGTATAATATTCTCTTTAGTCAAAAGTTGGCTAAACTATTTTCATGAATATGAGGGGCCCAAGCCTGAAGGCAAAATGCTGCCAAAATTTTGGTAATTTCTGTACGTAGCTCGCTCTTCATTAATCAGGCAAGAAAATGAAAAGGTATTGATCTAGTACGTGTTTGGCATATTTAAAAGGTGCCAATAATGCGCCCCTCAAACATTTAAATATTAGAAAGCATATGTGCCTAAGACCCCGATCGAAGATCAAAAGAATTTGATATATATATATGGTCATTATAAAATCCCCTTTTCTGGTCTGCCTAATTAATGTGGACCCAATTCTGAAATAAAACATTTCATCTGTGACAAATATTAGAATTATATTTGTAGTCAAAAGATCATGATCTTCATGTATAAGATCAGCAATAAGGATAAGCTAAATCACTAAAAACAAAACCATACATATTTGCAAATGGGAATAGATAACATGAGAGGAGCACAAAGCACAATGGCCCACTTGCTCCAATATATATGAAGTACTTGGCAAAAACATAAAAACATATATATATATATATATATATAGGTCTGGAGGTGGGTTACCAACCTGAAAGATTCTTCCATTTTCTCCCTGGCCTTTTCCATGTTCTATTTTTAATCATTTATTTTCTTCAAACCCAGCTAGCTTCTAGAAGCAACTAAAGCTAAGTTAAGGAAGATGGCCCTTACCAACCTTCCCCATAAAAGAATTTCACATGCAATATGACCGGTCTAAAATGAATTTCTTTGGCTGTGGAATGCTGGAATAATATTATGTTGGCAGGGTTGGTTGAACAATGAAAATGACAAAAAAAAAAAAAACTTTCAAAATTCAACTAAAATGAAAAGTAGTAACGTCACATGTTCTAGAAATATTTTCAATTTCCGGCCCATTTAATATTCAATAATATTAGTGGTGGGTAGTAGGGGTGTAACCGGTTCAGTTTTGAACAAAATTTGGGATCGTACTAGTATATACCGGTTTTATATTTTCAAGAACCGATTTTACACCGGTTACCCCCTAAACCAATATTTCTGATTTTACCAGTTCTGGTCCTGTTTGGTCCAATTTTTCGGTTTTAATATACTATATACTATATTATATAATATATAATATATTATCATATATATTTTAATATACTATATAGTGATATATTATGATATATTATAGTATATTATAATATATAGTGATATAGTATTAGTATAACTATTAACACAATAGACTATAGGGATATAAGATTTTAAAATTTAAAATTATATTAATTAGTAATTTATCATATAATACAAAATTATTTTATATATAATTATATATTATATATAGAAATTATATACAATATAAAAAATTATATATTATATATAAAAATTATATACAATATAAAAAATTATAATATATATGAACCGGTCCGGTTCGGTCCATTTCCGGTTTTAGAAAAAGATAAACCGAAATCAAACCGATTTTAAGAAAAATAAAACCAATACCGAACCAAACCAAATCCGATACCAGACCCAACCCACTGGTTCGGTTCCGGTTTATCAATTCACCGATTTTTTTTTTTTACACCCCTAGTGGGTAGGATATATATTGGACGTGGGAAGGAAGATGACCTTCATCAGCAAAGGCCAGCTTAATTACTAGATATATATGATATTAGTACTTGATACAGAAAATAGTATTTTTTTTCGATATCAATCAATATATATGGGATTTAAAATAAATAAAAACCAAGTACTTAATTCGACCCTTATTTTGGGGTTTTATCATTATTGGGACAAAGAAATTATATGCATGATGTGGAAAAATGAGAGATATTCATGAAGTTGGGAACAGTTAATCTCATGAATGATCATGGCAAGTAGGCAATTAGTGTGTTACATTCATCATCCTGAATTGACAGGAGTAAGTGGAGAGTAAGTGGGAGGCGCTTAAATATATATATTGGTCTTCTAGAATCCTTTTATTACGAATATTGGACATGTATAATTTATGGGTTTGTTATATATAGTCATTTTTATATATTTTTTGTACATTTTATTGATATGATTGGTCAAATTAATTATTTTATATTTAAAAAAAAATAATACAGTTAATTACATTAATCGAGTATATAAAGAATATACAAAAGTGACTTCATATAAAATTTTTGATAATTTAATTAGAAATTAACGTAGGTAGAAATGAGTGCGGAAAGGAGGAATACCATAAGAAAAAAGTTGGAAAAAAGAACAAGCTTGGAAGATGGGATATGTTTAGGTTGGGAAAGTCTAACAAAAAAGTTTGGTAGGACGGCCTCGGTTGTCTCAAGTCTCAACTCATGAATGCGACTATATTGGAGTCTTATGCTGTTTTATATTTGAGTTTTGTTACAAAACCTTCGTTACATTCAATACTCTATATTTTTTTAAAAAATTTTAAATTTTTTAATATATATGTTTTTAAATTTTTTTTTTAGTTTATTCTTTTTAAATTATTTCAAATTTTCTATTCATTATTTATATAATAAAAATTTGTTAAAAGAAAAAAAATTAAAAAAATTGTGGTGTGTGGAGGTTGTGTGAATAGTAAGAGGTTGTGGAGATTTTTTGTTTATATTTAAGGCCTAGTTTGTTTTCAGAAAATATCTCATCTCAATTTCATTATTACACTATTCCAAATTTCAATACAAAATAAAATAAACAATTCAACTTTTTCAAATCCCAAAACAAAAATAATATTAAAAAATATATTCTAACAATACTTTAGTTAACTTTTTAATTTTAATCTCAACTCATCTCATCCCCGAAAATAAACCAGGCAGAATATCTGAATAGTTAAATATTTTAAATTAAAATGTTTTATTAGTATTTTTAAAAAAAGAGAATAAAAATATTATAAAATTAAAAAATTATTTAAATATAATTTTTATTTTAAAATTTGAAAAAGTAATATTATTGTTCTTTATATTTTGTTAGAGAGTTTGAAGAAGTTGTACCGATTGTGTAATGATTAAATCATGAAAAAATTAAAATTTTGAAATTAAAAAATATTTTATGTATAAGCAACATTTATGAAAAAAATATCTGAAAATATTTAAAAATACTTAAAATATCAAACCGGATCTTAATTTGCTGATTTTGTCATTGATCAGTACTTTCATCTTTCCAAAGGTTCTACGTACGTACCCGCCAACCGGATCTTAATTTGCTTAATTTCTGCCTGCTGATCAATACTTTTCATAGAAATAATTAGGGTCACTTTTTAAAGTTTTCTATAAAGGAAATTAATTAATTAGTTTTTTGGGAATCGGGAGATCATGATTTTAGGATTTGATAAAGACAAATTAATATTTCTTTTTCTTTTTGTGTGTAATTGCTAAAGTTCATGCCCCTTTATATATATATATATATATATATATATATATAGTGATTAGCTATAAATTAAAATTCTCTCGATTGGCCAAGAAAGAAAGAACTACAAGAATCAACACAAAGGTCGCAACCTATAGCTAAGGTCGAATATTTTTCATGAACACAATTATTTAATGGTAGATTTGTTTTTTTATGGCCGTCTTTCTCACATTCTATATATATATATATATATATAAACTCTCAACGATTTCCAATAATCAAAAATTAAAATTGTTAACGTTATGTTTTGTATGTCTTTGTGTCAGGTTCCAACAACTCAGATCTTCAGAACTGGACTTGCGAAAATAGAGAAAAAGGCAATTGGGATAGGGTGGCCTTGGGGCTGGGGATTCTCCAATGCCAAAGTCAGTAAAGTCTTTTAGAAGTTTATAAATAAGTGAAAGAGTCTAGAGATCAGAGAAAGTTTCTTGTACTTGAGAGTTACTATTTATACCAGGAGTCTGGAGGGACAGATCGTGTCTACTCTCATGGAGTCCGTGTCTTTACTGTTCCTTTTGTCAAAGTCTTTTAATGTGGCATGGCTTTGCGATGACGTCATTAATGTAACGTGTAGCTCGGATAGTGATGACATTAATGCGACGTGATTTTCCGATTTTCCTCACCCAACTAATGCCTTGATGGTCTGTCGATGTCTCTATGTCAGAAGATCGAGGATCTTCCTTACTTCCTGTTCGTTTACACGGATAGATACTCAAGGGCTGGACATTGTTCTAGGAGTATCCAGGTCGGCAAGTCTCATCCCCCCACAGTACGCTCCTTCATGGAGGTTGCATCCAAGGGAGTCTACCCGTGGGACGGGCCGAAGAGTCTACTTGTTCTGGATTGAGCCTTCGCTTCTTGTTTTCTTAGTTACCTTTCTCAAGCCCGCTAAGACGGGAGGAGGGGGAAAGCCTTGCAAAGATCATGAGATCATGACTACATTAGAAAAATAAAATGAAGATAATTTATTATTTTCTTTTCGGGGCAACAAAAATTATTCAAAAATGGGGATTGAAGAGCACATTGAAATCGACTGAATAGGCACAACTAAAGAGAAATCTGGCTTTGTCGATCATGTCCCGCGATATTGGTGGTGGTCACTCAAGAATTATTTATTTATTTATTATCATATTTTTAATTTAATATATAACTTGAAAAAATAATAATAATACTACGTACAGTCGTGAAATGTATAAATATCGCATAATCGTTTTGAAAAAAAATGAGATCTATTAGTAAAAAATTAATTTTTTTTATATTGATTCTCTATTTACTTTTATTTTTTAAGGAATTGGACGTCGTTTATGTATTTCATGATTGTAAATATTATTTCTAAAAATAAAAAAAATCATGTATTGCTCACGTGTTTAGCTAGGGTGTAAACATATTTTAACTTGGTAATAAATTGGGGGTGTGAATCCAGTAAATTTCATAGTTTGGGAGGTAAATTGAGAGTTGTAAAAGTTTGGAGATAAATTTGAAAAAAAAAGGGAAAAGTACAAAATAATATTTGTGAGTGCAAAAGAATTTCCAAAAAAACACATAAAACATAGAGCTACCTACCAAATCGAGCACTAACTTGATTGCAACCACTCGTCGATCCTCACCAACTCGGTCAAATACACTCCCCCCGCTTTACATCTTATAAGAAAAAAAGGGATCCCGAGTCAATTGCACCTTCTCCATCCTGCTTTCTCCACCACCTCCCGTTTATATTCCTTCTTCCTCCTTTTCCCCCAAACTCCTTTTCCACCTCCATTCACCGCAGGTTTCTTTTTTTCTCTCCCTTTCTAACAACCAACAAAACCATGGGCAGATCTCCTTGTTGCCAGAAAGAACACACCAACAAAGGAGCATGGACCAAAGAGGAAGATGAACTCCTCATTAACTACATCAAAGTTCATGGGGAAGGCTGTTGGAGATCTCTTCCAAAAGCTGCAGGTAACCTTAATTCCCAACTTTCTCTCTCTCTGATCTCTCTCTCACACACACACCATAGATTTTGGGTTGTTCTAAGGATTGCTGGTTTCAACCATGTAGGTTTGCCTAGATGTGGCAAGAGTTGCAGACTGAGGTGGATAAACTACCTCAGGCCTGATCTTAAGAGAGGAAACTTCACTGATGAGGAAGATGAACTCATCATCCACCTTCACAACTTACTTGGAAACAAGTACGCAACGAGTATTCCCTTCACACTTTTTTGTGTCGTTTTTGTTCATTATATATACTTTCCAATATATAAATTTCAGAAAACATTAATCCTGCTTTTGATTTTTTCACTTTTAAATGTTAGAATACTATTAATTTAATCTCAAACAATGTTGTCCACCTTGTGCGCGCTTAGTTAAATTAAGCCTCTATGGACTTAAAACCCTCCTTTCAACATGAGGGATGAGAATCTGCCAAGAAAAAAGAACGAGCAGAATCCATCTGGGTTTCGATAATTAAGGATTTTTCTGAGTATTTTTACCATTTGCATCTTTCAGATGGTCTCTTATTGCTGCGCGCCTACCAGGAAGAACTGATAATGAGATCAAGAATTATTGGAACACACATATCAAAAGAAAGCTTTGCAGCCGTGGAATCGATCCTCAAACTCATCGTCCACTCAACGCAGCCACCACCACAAACGTTATCAATGACAAAACAAGTACAAACAACAGCAACAACAACAACAACAGTAAGAGCTCTGATCTCTTTGAAGTGCAGAATTATATGGCTTCATTCATGCAAGTGCCTGAATTCAAGAACCCAATGAATGTCACTATTAATAATGCCAACGTGAAAGTCCGAACTCAATCTGCTGAAGAGTCGAATAGTAGCAGTGGAGTGACCACGGAGGAAGTGTTTCCAGAACTCAACCTTGAACTCTCCATAGGGCTGCCCTATCAGCCTCAAATTCCGTCTCCCAACATAAACGAGCCGAAGCAGCACTATCCGCAGCAGCAACAAAAACAACAACAGGTTTCGATCCAGTGCCAGTGGTATGGGAATGTTAGTGAAAGTGTAGGACGTCTGTGCTGCCATTTAGGGTTTCAGAATAGTACCCAAGCATGTAGCTGCAAAGCCAGGGGAAGAACATTAACAGTTGACAATCTCTATAGACACTAGAGGCCTTTTTTTAAGTACTCTTGATGCTTTATATATATAGAAGTAGTCTCACAACCTTAATTTGCTCACATCATGTAATGATCTTGTGGTGGTAAAAAGGCTTCTGAAGTAGTTGTAAGATTTTGTTTCTCTCTCTTTGACAAGAAGGGCTGGAAAGCTAGCTAGCTGTAAGATATCATGAACCTGATCTGAGAAAAAAAGAAAAAGAAGAAAACAATATGATCCTTTCTCCTCCAAAATTAACGTTTCTTGTCATTGGATCTTGATTCAATTCTCATTTTATTTTCTTCATCATGATTTAATATTCTTTCCATTGAGTGAGAAATAGGAAATTCCTCTCCTCTCGTAGAAACGTCAATGTACGTACGTACATCATGTATCATGTGCGCTAATTCTTGTGATCAAAATACTAGCCATTATTTAATATGGTGGAACGACCCAGTGATCTTCTGTATATATATATATATATATATATTTTTTTTTTATATGTGTGTGTGTGTGTGTGGGTGGGTGGGTGGGTGACTGATCAGCGATCGACGAAAAGCCGGATGAACGTCATTGCGATCGAGTCTTGCTAGAAACATCCGGGCGTTATCCAAAAAATGCATTCATTTGAAAGAATAAGAAACATGTTGATCACATGCCAATTATCAGCAGAATAAGATCGAAGTTCATCCAATTAATTCAGTAGTAGTACTGTTAGTGGTAATTTATCGGTTAGGTGTAACGTCCGTCGACGTTTAAATGATCAAGTCATGAGAATTATTGAAGTCATGAGATTTTTCAGCTGTTTATAATATAATTGACCATTAAACATGATGATCAGGTCATGTGCTATGCGCGTGTGTATATATATACAGCATGAATCCTACTTCATTTTTAATTATTCACACACATGATATATAATAGAGATCAACTTAATTATCAATAAACTAATTAAAGTATCTGCATGAGTCAATTCCAATTTTTATTTACAAGCGTAATCGTGTTCTAATTAGTACTTTCTAGTGGTATTATTATCTTCACATGAGATTGATGTTCATATATATATTGTTCGATTTATCATGTCTCGTCGTCGATCGAATATCTAGTCGATCTGTTGCGAATTACATATATAAATATTAGCTGAAGATGAAAACATAAAGGGCTAGAAACCTGGCAAGCTATAGCGTTCTCTAACCGAATTCAGGATTGCACTGAAAAACTTCCGGTAAAGATCAATGAATAAAGAAGTCTTTGGTCATGCGGCCTGATGTTTCCGTTGGACAAAGTGAACCAACTCTGATGATCTGAACCTAACCCAAACATTAAAAACAAAAAACCAAACCTAAAGGACGCGAGAATTAAGATAGAATAGACCTAAAGGAAGGGGTGTCATGTTTTGTGGGGTCTCCAGGTTAATATATAGTTAATTTTCATGTCCTTGTAGGGAGTTTGGGTTGGTAGATAGGAGGTGATGTCAGCCAAGAAACCTACCCCTTCCGTATCTGCTCTGGCTCATAAATTTCTTGCAAGCTCGCTATATAACTTGTGTTCTGTTCACTGTCGTTTTAACTTTTATTTTAACATCTCTTTTTTTTTTTTTTTGATTCAATGAATGATTTGATTTTTCATGCCCACACAGTTGTCTTTTGAATTTTCTATGATCAGACTTTTACTACTTTAGTCCACCAATTTATGATGCAAAGGCTGCACTGTTTACGAGGCATGAGTTTGGCTGTCATCATCTAGAAGGTAGGGGCCCGGAGTGCATAACATATATACATACATATATTTTGCAGAGAGTTTACTCACTCTCTCGCACGTCCCACCTAACTCTTTGGTGTTTTCCGTTCGTCGCCTTTTTAGGCTCTTTTTCTATTTTGTCTCGTTTACGAGTGCCCCAATAATGCATGGTTACCTACACCCACACTTCCATGGGATTAAAATGCTAGGATAAAAAAAAAAAAGAAAAAAAAGGAAAAGGGAAACTGAAGTTATTTTCTTTTTGACTTTTAAGAAATGTTTAGAAAGTTTTATAAAAATAAACTTATAAATTGACGTGATTTGATATGGTATGTTGGATTGTAAAGTTATTTTTATTGTAAAATAAATTTAATGTATTATATGAAATAATGTCAGTTTGTAATTTTACTTTTATAAGATCTATTTGTAATTGTAATACTTTCTTCTTATGGATTTGGCTTACACAGTACTAGAGTTTTTCACTAAACATTTTCCATTAAAAATAAATGCGCAAGATAACAAGATTTCCATTAAAAATAAATTGATTTTTTTTCATAATTAGATACTACAATTAATCTCTTTCAATTTTATATATTTAATCCTCTCAAATATATAAAAGAAAAAAATATACCTATTTAATATTGATACTAAACTATATACCAAAGTTGAGATTATATTATGCTCTAACTACCCTCCCTCCATTTCCAAATGTTGAGATAATAAAAAATAAGTTCTTAAATGGGTGTTCAATGTCTCCACTTTAATATATAATTTTAGATACAACAATGCACGCTTTTTAAAGATGCAACATTGTACATTAATGGGTAATAATGTTGGGGTACGAAGTGCGTTTTCACAAACCATAATAATGCATGCATGATAGAAAGTTGAGGACACGAGAATAATGATTATGAACCCCATTAAAAACTTCCTTAAAGTCTCTTTTCTATTCATGAAATTTGGTTAAGAGCGCCATGTTCTACCATTTTAAACAAGATCAGCAGAATTACATACCCTACGAAAGTGATATTTCAGGCATTTCCACAGTAGTTTTTTGCTCGGAACTCTGCCAATGACAGTCTTAGAACCTACTCTTTGCATATTAGTCTTTGATTTTACATTTTGGCGGTATAAATGGCAATCATTGGAAAGTAATATCACGATAAAGTCAATGGCAAATGAGCTTGTGCTAAACCTCGTGTCAAGCAAAAGCAATTATTTGATAGTCCCAAAATGCTGGAACATGGTAGTCTAGTCCTATTATGAGACGCTATGTGAATTAAAATTATTTCTCGTGTAAACAATTTTAATTATATGACATGTTGTGATAGGATAAAATTACTACGTCATTCAAAATTCAGGAATGCCTAATAATTTTCAACGAGACATACTATTTTATTCGTAATGCCATATCTATCAATTGTTTGAAAACATCAAACAATCAAGTATCTACCATGGACACTTTGTTCTAGACCAAAAGTTTAGATGTAATGTGATGCACTTAACTCAAAGAAGATTATCTAGGTTATACTTGATCACTTCCCCTCATCTTAAATTGTAGAGGAATCTAAGGTGGGAGAAGGTATTTTAAATTTGAGAATATGTGGCTTAAATCAAATGGTTTTGTTGACAGGATCAGACAATGGTGGTCTTCTTACAATTTCCTAGGCTCTCCAAGCTTCATAATGGTAAGAAAGTTAAAAGCGCTGAAACATAATCTAAAGCAATGGAATTAACAAGTTTTTGGCAATGTGATCTAACAGAAGCGCTCTCTCTCAGAGGAGCTATAGGGTTTGGAGGCTAAGGAGGAGGCAAGAACTCTCTCTGAATCCAAGAGAACTTGCAAGAGTCAAGTATGGAAGAGATCTCTTGGTGACAAAAATCAAGGGCGCTATGGCTCAAGGAGGGAGATAAGTGCATGAACTTCTTTCATAGGGTAAGTAATTCTCATAAGAGGAACAACGCTATTGATATGTTGATGGTAGATGGTATAGCGTCCTTGAATCAGCTAGTCATCAAGAACCACATCGCGCAGTATTACCAACATCTATATGAACAACACACATGGCGATTAAAAGTGGATGGTATAACTATTTCAGCATTAGATCAGTAGTGCACAAGGTGGCTAGCGACGCCTTGCAAAGTAACCTGTGGCATGGCTAGTCACAAGGCTCCATGACCTGACAGTTTTACCATGGGTTTCTTCCAAACTTGTTGGAAAGTGATCAAGGGTGACCTTCTGTGGGTCTTTCAAGATTTTCATACTAATGCCATATTTGGAAAAAAGTATTGCTACTACTTTCTTAGCACTCATTCCCAAAAAGATGGGGTTTGTGGATGTTAGACTATTGCCCTGTTAACCTTGTGAATGAGATTTATAAGATTCTGTCTAAAGTGTTACCGAAACAATTGAGTACGGTGATGGAAAAGTTAATTTCGAAACCGTACAACGCATTTGTCAAAGGTAGACATATCCTAGATTCGATCTTAATTGCAAATGAGATTTTGGATGAACGACTTAAATCTAGAGAACCTGAGTTACTTTGCAAATTAGATATGGAGAAAACCTATGCTCACGTCAGCTGGAAGTTCCTACTTTATTTACTTGCAAGAGGTGGCTTTAGGGAGAAATGGCTGAAATGGGTAGAATTTCGCATCTTTATAGTTCAGTTCTCTATCTTAGTGAATGGTTCACTAGTGGGTTTCTTTGACTTCTCCCGTGGTTTGAGACAGGGGGATCCACTGCTCTCTCCTTTACTTTTTATTCGTCATGGAAGCTTTTAGTAAGATAATTGTGGGCATTGTGGAAGATGGTTTTCTCTATGGTTTCTCGATGGGGAATGGTGATTATGGCTCCATTGATATTTCTCACTTGCTTTTTGCTGATGATACTCTCATCTGTTGTGAAGCCAATCTCGGGCATATCCAATCTTTGAGGGCTCTACTTCTTTGTTTTGAAGTTGTCTCCGGTTTTAGAGTTAATCTCTCAAAGTCTGAATTGGTGCTGGTCGGGCTTCCCTTGAAGCGGAGAATTTAGCCCCTCTCTTGGGATGTAAGGTATAATCTATACCCCTGAAGTATCTTGACTCACCATTGGGTGCTCTCTTTAAATGAAAGAGGATTTGGAATGGCGTGGTTGAAAATGTGGAGCGTATATTGACTTCTTGGAAAATGTTGTATTTGTCTAAAGGTGGTAGGCTCACTTCGATTAAAAATACTCTTTCTAACCTAGCCACTTATTTTTTGTCATTGTTCCCGCTCCCCACAAAGGTTGCTAACCTTATTGAGAAGCTACAACGAGACTTCTTGTGGAGTAGGTTAGGGGAAGAGTTCAAATTTCACTTGGTTCATTAGTCAATTGTTTGTACTCCAATTTCGGAGGGTGGTTTGGGGATTCGTAACTTGATGAAATTCAACCAAGTCCTGTGGGTAAATGGTTGTAAAGGTACCAACACGAAAGGGGGCCCCTATGGAAGTTCGTTATAAATTCATAGTTTGGGGAGGCTTGGGTAGGATAGTGCTCGAATGAGGTGTGTGGCCTGTATGGGGATGAGTTTGTGGAAATACATTAGTAGACATTGAAAAATCTGCTGAAAACATGAACATAATTGTGGTGGGTGACGACTCTCGTGTCAAATTTTGGTATGACAAATGGTGTCGTGAATGAAGCCTCCAAAACACATTCCCTGCCATTTTTGAGCTCGCCTGAGATAAAGATATAGCAATAGCCAATCTCTTGGTATTTTCTAGTGGCTCCCCTCAATGGAATGTAGATTTTATTAGGACAGTCCAAGATTGGGAGTTGGAGGCTATCACAAAGTTCCATGTAGTATTGTATTTCGTAAGCATGACGGAGTGTACCATAGATAAGATGAATTGGAACCCCTCCAATTCAGGTAAAGTTACCATAGATTGTTTTTACCAAGTTCTAATGAGTCTTGGAATGATCATGTTCCCATGGAAGAATATATGGCAGTCGAAAGCTCATTCAAAAGCAGCTTTTTTTTCTTATGGACAACCTCATTGGACAAGAAGCTCACCACATATAATTTAAGAAAATGTCGAGTAATGGTATTGGACTGGTATTATGTATAAGAATAATAGTGAATCAGTAGATCGTTTGCTTTTACATTGCGAGGTGCCCAAGACCATGCAAAATATTTTTTTCGCAAGAATTGAATTTTCATTGGTCATGCCTCTTAAATTGGTGGATTTTCTTGCAAGCTGGAGAGGCCTCCAAGGTAACTCACAAGTGGCAACAATATGTAGAATGATTCCTATATGTGTTGGTGTATTTGGCGGGAGAGAAATGATGGAAACCTCGAAGGTTGCGAGAGAATGGATGAGCTTAAAGTTTTCTTTTTTAAATCATTTTTCTTTTGGGTGGGGGGCATTGTAATGGACTGAATGTCCACATATTTTCACCTTTTGATTGTAAACTCTAATTAGGTTATTCTCATGTATACTAGCTGTGTACTTGGATTTTGCCTACTTCTACCACTAAAACTTCTTGGCAATGTGATGCACTGTTTAAAGAGGAAACTTCCGTTCCGTCGTGCAATATATTTTACAGTATCATTAGATCAAGGTAAGAAGAAATAATCAGGCTGATGCGAGTTAGAGGACTCGATAGTGTAAATGACTACAAACCAAGTCACCAATATTGTCAAGTCTTGCCGTGAATGATCTGTCAACTGTTGGTACTTTATTAATTCTACATGATCATAAACTAATGGCATGAGCAATTTTTTCTTACTCTTTTCTTAATTATTTGCCATCAATGTGATGACTTCAAAGCCACTGGAAAACAGATTATATATATATATATATCTGTAAACAAGATTTTATAGATCACAAGGATAGGAAAGAGCCCAAGTACACATGAAATATACAAGAGCAACGCCAAGGCGTGATATGCTAGC
This sequence comes from Pterocarya stenoptera, assembly GCA_003123785.1. Taxonomy (NCBI): domain Eukaryota; kingdom Viridiplantae; phylum Streptophyta; class Magnoliopsida; order Fagales; family Juglandaceae; genus Pterocarya; species Pterocarya stenoptera. The sequence goes on from QEOT01003247.1 coordinate 76,816, forward strand.
ATTTGCAAAAAAGAATTTACCAGAACCCAAACCATTTCAAGATGAAATTGTAATAGAGCTGGTCATTCTAGCACATAAGGACCTTGGTGATGCAAAAAAAATATTGATTAGAAAGTTTGAGGCGAATTTTTGGTGGTATTAAATCATTAACTCTCTTCGCAGTAGAGTTACACCACCATAGTAGCATAAAGGAAGAAAAATACAAGCAAAAGAAATGAGGCTACATCCATAAATAGATATCACTGAAGGCACGTACGTTACATATTAATACCTCTAGTTGGACGGCAAACATGATTTCTCTTACGAGCATGGTCTTCATTATGATGTTGTGTTCGACATGCATATCCATACCAGCAATCTTCCCTGTTTGATGTATCTGGCGGTAAAAGCTACAAAAATGGTGCAAATAACCACATTAAAATAAATAATAACGAAAACTAGGAAGGCATTTTTCAAAACTAACTGGTTGGTTGGTTTAAATAAAAGCTGGTTAGTTTAAATGACTACCTTCATGAAATCATTACGGATATTTGAAATTAAATGACTCTTCATGAGCACATTTCTAGAGCTGACTAATGATCGTTACACTATACCAAATTGGTCAGAGGAATCACACTCGATTCCAGGGAGGAAAATTTTATTGAATGTTTCCACAACAGGAGAACGGATTGACCAAAAAAAGACAGACCATTGGGCAAACCAATTGGAAAGCTACTTTCAGAAAGTTCTCAAGATGAGGCATTTCTTTAAGAAAATAAATACAATTCTCAGTTGAATGACAATAAATCAAATTTGGCAAAATATTCTTTGAATTGAATTTATTCGTGCAAGTTCCTATTGGACATGCGCTCAATAGAAATCATAGCTAGAACTGAACTTCGTTTTACAATGATTCAAGTTCATCATACTTACATCCTTGGGCATGGAAATCCGAAACCAGTATAGAAGGAATGAGACCAGTTTGTCATAACAATCGCTGCATCAAAAAAGAACATCCATAATAAAAATCTAGCATTTGATGAGGCAAGATCTTTGAATTCAATGTCCTACTGTAGCCGGTAGTTTTGCCACTGCCAGAGCTTCATTCTATAATCCATGGATACAATTTGAATTAACGGGCAATTGCCAAAAATAAAAGCTGGCTGGTGTTATCAGATTAAGGTTCTATTATGTCCTTCCTCACTGAGAGCTATTTGGAGCTGAATAGCAGGAAGCTTACTGCAAAGCTAAATATCATTAAACAAAACACAACCTGGCAGGGCTAACTTTATCTTAAAAAGCTCATGTAAAAGACAGCTTTTTTAATGTTGGCTGTCAACACTCAGCAAACAATCATGAACAAGGGGGCCTTCTAACATTTGATCAGGTCAAAGATTGAAGCATGATTCGTACTGGGATTAGAGTGTAGAATGGATTGGGTACTTGATTATTTATGAGACCTCACCTATTAACAAATTATTTATGAGAATAACTCATTTGAATAGCTATTCCTCCCTAAATAAGAGAAACACCTATTATCTTCCTGTTAAGAAAAGGGGTTATACTTATCAAAAGGGGGAAGAATTACTCTTATTAAAAGTACTCTTTCCAACCTCCCAACTTATTACCTTTTTTTATTTCCTTTGCCTTCAGGGATGGGAACCTGATTGAAAAATTATTTCGTACATTTTTGTGGGGGTGGAATGGGTGAGGAGACTAAAATCCACCTAGTTAGTTGGAATAGAGTTTGTTCTCCTATTTCAAATGGTGGTTTGGGGGTTCCTAATTTGAGTAGCTTTAACAAGGCCTTGTTGGGGAAATGGTTGTGGAGGTATCAATTGGAAGGGAAATTGTTGTGGAGGGAGGTTATAGATCAGAAATATGGGTGTGATTGTTGGGGGGGGGGGGTTGTTCTAAGGAGGCTAGGGAGGTTTATGGTGTGAATCTTTGGAAATTTATTAGAAAGGGATGGAAGAATTTTGTTAAACATACGAACTTTGTTGTTGGTGAGGGCTCAAGGATCCGTTTTTTGTTTGATATTTGGTGTGGTGATCGGGCTCTTTTTAGTGTGTTTTCAGTTATTTTTCGTATAGCAGCTCATCAGAATGCTTCCATTTCTGATCTGTTAGTCCATTCTAATGGAACCTTGCAGTGGGATGTTGGTTATATAACTTATATTAAAGCTGTAAAGAACTGGGAACTTGATGAGGTTTCCGATTTTTTGAGCTTCTTATATTCCTTGCAGGTTGGGGGTAATGAAAGGGATAAAATGATATGGAAGCATACAGGTAGCAAGAAGTTCTCGGTACGGTCTTGCTACAAGGTGCTGACTGTTCAGCATTGTTCTCCTTTTCCTTGGAAGCGTATTTGGAGGTCTCTGTTG
>QEOT01003248.1:7169-56961 GCA_003123785.1 Pterocarya stenoptera
ATTTCATAAATAAATTAAGTCATTACAAGATGTTAGATTCAATAGAGCTTCTAACAATCATCCTAAAATATACAATTACAATATAAGAGAAATGGAGCCTTCCTCGAAGAGAAAGTCGCTTGAAGTGATTTTTGTTTAGTCTGGTAAACAAAGTATAAAACTACGACTACAAGTAGTGGTGAAAACCGACGTCATCGGCATGATTTTTGGGTAAAAGCGACGTCGACCGACATTTAAAAACATGGAGGAGCCACCGACCGTAACTGGTCAATGAGAGGAAGAAATCGATTGAGGTGGCTCTCGGTCAGCATTGGTTCTCCTAGCGGCGATTATCTACTAAAAGAGAGAGAGAGAGAGAGAGAGTTGCAGAGTAAAATAAGATTTGGGAAGAAGAGTCTGGAGAAGAAGAAAACTAATCTCAAAACGACGCCGTTCCACTTAGGTGTCATTTCAAACTTTTTTTTTTCCTTACATCATTAATAAAACGGCGTCATTTCTATTATCTGTTATAATACTTATTAACTAAAACAACGTCATTCCACTTAAATTTAAGTAGAACGGCATAGTTTTGATAAGGGCATATTAAAAAAAAAGTTTGATTATATCAGTTGATTCAGCAGTTCGGTCCAGCTTCAAACCAGGACTGAACTGCTAAATTTCAGTTTCTTCAAATTGCCACTGCACATAAACCAGTACCAGTTCTCCATTGGTTTTGGCCGATTCTTGACGCGGTCAGTTCGTGTCGGTGGTGGCTGGTAGCGTCGGTTTCTGTACAACCCTAACTACAAGTCTTAGTGGATTGTTGTGTGCTATATTTTGTTGGTCTGGACTAGCTGAACAAGATTTTCACAATCACTTTATCTTGATCATTGGTCAGGAAAAACGAAAACATAGGGAAGTAGTAAGCGAAAGATGAGTCAATTCGCCGGTAAACTATTGTCACTAATTGTGGAGGCGCGTGTGATTCATGCGCCACTCTTGGAAAGAAGGTAAAGGTCGGATTTAAGAGATCAGAAATCGTTAATCCCGTTGGTGTTGCGCGTAACGGTAGCAGACTCTCCTTAGTGCGATAGCTTGTAAGTTTCACGCATAGTGTGAGTCGCGCGTGAGCTGTACGTGCTTATTCTTTTGGTCAGTTTTCTTTCTCTGCCCGACAGATTAACGATTGGAGAATCTGCTGGTGGGGCTCGTGATGGTCGTAGGAGACCGGTAGGCAACAGATCAATGCATTTTGGTGCTTCAGACTAAAAACTATAAAAAAATCAGGAAAAAAAACTATGGAAAACTCTAGCATTGGCAAGAGAGGGAGAGAGGGAGGAGCCGAAGACCTCTATGGGCGGAAATGATGGGATCTTTGTCTACTTTGATAGAGAGAAAAAAAAAGCCTTATGGAGAGAGAAAGGAAAGAATTTTACGTTATAGCTAGCAGCCTATATTGTGGGTATTTAGTTTAACATCCGCATATATATTTTTTCTTTGAAATAATCTTTGTAATATCGAGTAACTTTTCTGTCCATCAATATTAATTCAGAATTCGAAATAACTTCAACGCCGTGTGTTATCTTTATCTTTTTTGAAAAATAAATAAAATTATTTTAAAAAATAATAAATAAATTTTGTATAATAAGAAACATATTTTAAATTTAAAAAATATTAATCTGTTACTTAAAAAACCTTGGAACTGCCTCTGCCACCAAGGGATGAACTGCATGGATGGCCAGATCTCGGCCACAGCCCGTTCTGAATACATGAACTGAAATAGCAGCACCAGAAATGGTGCCACAATGCAGCTCCTTTTAAGACCAGACCCAGCAGTGTTCCCTGCAAGTGAGAGTGCTCCAGAAAGTACGGAGCTTGGTTTCTCATTTGCCCTCGAATTGGGTGATTCGGTTAGCTCCTTTTGAACTAAATTCTCCCCTCACACGGCCCAAAAATTATCAAAAGGGTCCGACTCACAAATCATGTTAATAGAAAGGGAATGTATTGCGCTGGAAACGAGCTGAAGGGGATATAGTAATATACGGGACACGCCGACCTTGACATTAGCTTGCAATGATCAGCATTAAAGGGCTCATTCTCTGATGATGGGCGCAAGAAGTGACCGTGCCAATTGCCAACAGTCGAGACACTATCCGAGAAGCCACATCGCATTAATAGCACCACCTCAGGCGTCACGCCACATTAAAGGCCATGACCGGGGCAATTATTGGCGTGACACAAACCCCTGACACAAAGTATAGGAATGTTTTTCCGAAACATCGTATAAAAATCCTGCTTCAAATACGAATAATTCTCTCAAAATTCTGTTATTCTCTTATACGAAGTACCAACTTGGCATCGGAGGCTCTCCAGACCACCACCAAACTCTCATTTGTCTTCCCGATTGCTGGTAGAAACATCTCGGCCCAAATTGCAAGAACTTAGTCTAAATGTACGAAACACGACCTTAACACATTAACACATTAAAAACACTGGAAGGTTCCAACGACGCACTAGCAATAAAATAAACTAGCATTTTCGATAAAATAAACTGAAATCATTCAGCGATAGTCATCGGTTAAGAGTAATTCAGCCCCATACATTAAAGACACAGTTGACTAAGTAAAAGATCATAGGAAGATCAGGTACCTTTAAATTTGACAGTGTAACGTTTACAAAATATTGGTACAAGATACCATAAATCTTACAGAATCGTCAAAGAAAATGCAATCATTGAAAAAGGTAAAATCAGATACGTGGAAATTAAATGAAACTTTTACCACCTTAATTGCCGTTTGTCATATCATATATTGCCAAAGTGTTAAATCCTCGACAATAGAATATCAAATTCCTATATATGCATGAACTTGTCATATGAAAGGACTATGAATTCTTGTAATTTTGATGGAAGGTCACTCTTAATAGCTATAATTGTCAGGTTAGCATCAGTGACAAGAGGTTTTAGGAAGGATGAAACCGACTCTAACCTCTTCGAACGAGTATTCAATTGGTTGATCATTGTTTTCAAGCATGATAGCACCTAGAGAGAGACACTGGGTAGCTGGTGTTGTGGCTGTTATCATAGGAATCGACACTGATGATGGAGTAGTTGGCATTGGAATCGGCATCGTCTTTGGGGTTCTGTTTTCTTCATCGCAAACAGCAATCCGTTTGGAAGGTGTTCCCAGTAGTGACTCGCTATGTTGAAAAGTTTTTTGTGATGACGAAGTGCGTGTCGTCTTCTGATCTTCTAGGTAATTATCAATGTTGCCCTTCGATAACACAAGGGGAGAAACAGGAGAAAGCGGCTTTCGGACCATCAGCGACTCATTTTCAGGTGCGTCTGCAGCGGAGGAATGGTTCTTTACTGAATAAGCAGGAGTCTCTGAGATTGTCCTACCTGCATGAAATTGAAATTGTGCACCAAACCTTTGAAAGTGAAGCATGGACGAAAATAAATGAGCTTAAAATCGGATGGCTCAAAATGATTACGGATCATATTCTCCTAAATCCTACTGACAAATATTTTTAAAAGAACTCGGGGGTAGAGCTGCAAAACCACTATGTTGCTGGTGACTCAGGGAGCTCTTCTGATTCAAAAGGTGATCACCCTTCTTGCTGGGATGCAGACGGGAAGCAGATTTGTCGGGTTTTGGGTTTGGAAGCATTGCTCCACCAAGTGAGAATTTTCTGTTAGTAGCAACTCCTCTGGGAGTTCTAGAAGCCTTCTTTCCACTCTTTGATGGACTGGGTTTGGACCCATAAAGTGCTTCCTGCTCGGCTATCCGCTGTCCATGGATTCTCTTCTGATCCTGAAGTACAAGTAGTAGAAATATAGAACCAATTCAAGCATGGGTCATAAAGAGGAACAAGATCCAAAAAGAAAACTAAACAGTGATGATGGCATAATTACACAAACAAGATCCATACTTTCTGCCTCTGCATGTCTTGCTCTTTCTCTTGCCTTAAAATGCTGTGTTGTTCAAGCATAGAAAGCAGGCGTCCCTACACAACAGAAATCACAAAGCACACTCATAATCAGAGGCAACGGAAAATATTAATCAATATGCATTACACCTAGAACTTGAAAAATAAAATCAAGTTTTGACTTGGAAATATGCCTCGTATCAAACATTTATTTGATTACCCGAGAACTACTTACACCATCATATAAGAATTTATTCCCTCTTTGCTCCTCCCAAGCTTTGGTTTTTGACGTCAATACCTCCACCATTGCTGCTCCAATACATTCCGAAGGACACAAGAACTCATACAATAGACCAAAGAACGATACAAAGGCAGCATCTACATAGAATATTAAAATGACCATAATTTTGTAACCAATCTGTTTTTAGCCCCTCTAACACCCCTGCTTCCCTGCATCATTCTTTTATGAGTTCTGCTACGTACCATTACTTTTGTGTATTCTTTGTGTACTCTACTAATGTGATTGATCAAAACAATTATTTTCTATAAAAAAAAAGTGACGCAACCAACCACATTAATGAAGTGCGCAAAGAATACGTAAAAATAAAAGTGAATGCACCTAGAGTTTTTGTTGTTTTATACATACAAGTATTTGAAGTAAATAGAAAGAGTTTCATATCAGCATACTCGCATACATATAGACCAGTTAATCAGATAATATAGTTATAACACAACTGGAACTTTAAACTCCCAATATTTTTACCCCACATCCTTTCATTGTGAGATAGAAACCACGGTGAAGCAAGATCTTTACCAGGAATTTTGTTTACCAAAGCACGAGCTTTCTCAGCGCGTTTCAAAGTAAGATGCGCACCTCTTCCACCATTATAGCGATTTTCATCCTAATTCCAAAATATGAAGGTGAATAAAGCAAGATGAGGACAAAGGGAACTACTTTTATTCAAAAAATAAGATAACACATTTCAACCCTGTTGTACTCCTCAAGCCAGCTCTCTTCTTGACATGCAACCAACCACTTCTCAAGCTTCTCAAGTATTTCTTTCCTGCTCAAGGCTTCCTCTTTTACTCTTGCAATTTGAAGCTCAATTTGTTCCAATAGGTACATTGGATCCACCGCTCCTGCAAAATGTTAATAACATCAAGAATCAACAATGTGACTGCTGATGATTCAAAAATTTCCAAGGATGCAGTCACTCAAATCAAATAGATTGTTGCATCGGCAACAAATTGACCACATCTTGTTCTCAACTCGAAAGAGTTCTCAAGTTATATAAAGTGCTTGACAATTGTCTTGATAAAAATCATCAATTAAATAGAACATTGCTTGCAATGGCCTTCTACACTAAATAAATAAATAAAATTCTTACCAGACTCCATAGCTTCAACTGAATATTCCATTGCATTAACTGCTTCTGTGACCATGTGCATCTGGCTGCATATCTGCTCCAGTTCCACCTTCTTTTTCATGACGAGTTCTTTCATTTTACTTAATTTTAGCTGCTCCAGCCTCGACACTTCTGCCTCAACCTGCCAGACAAAGCTCATAAAAGTAGTTAGATACATGTCGATTCCTCGCATAAAACTCTACGTATATTGCTGTTCATCATAAAGAATATTTTTGTTCTCCACCCCAATGGCTTTAACTCAAAAATTTACATACATTATTGAGGAGGTTTACAGAAAGCAAGTTAGGCTCTGTAATTTCAGGTTCTGAGGCAGCAATTTTACTCGTTATGTTCAGAAACATCAGTTGATCCTCTGTTGGTGTGTCCATCAAATGCCACATCTCCAAAAGGGCAGTTGCAAGGGTTTGAAGCTGTTAAAATTCCAAGGTTTAGAACCCCCGAGAAAAAAAAATGGAAGCCTTTTGAGAGAGGACAACACAAGAACTAGTTCACACAAATACTGACCTTCTGCATTCTCTGAATCTTGACCTCTTTCAAACTTTGCACTGCAGCCGCCAAATTCTCAGTCGTTTGATTACTTACATCTTTTGTTCCTTTCGAATCATTGAGACTCGGATGGATTTCACCAGCTATGTCTCTCAAATCCATACCAAGGACCAAGCAAAGTGAGTTTAGGGTGTTCAGATGGTCTGACACCTTCTTCAAACGGTTGCTCTGCAGGTGATGTAGAGCAAAATCAGAGGAACGAAAAAATTAAGCAACAAAACCTCTTAACTTTCATATGAAAATAACCTAAATTATATGGCAAATACTCCCAAGAGCATAGAAAAACATAGGGCACGATTCATATTCCAGTTACATACATTCATGCTTTATTGCAAGTAATCCCAAATTAATGGCACGAATATTTTTTAATTTTCTGTTCTTCATCAAGACATACTTTCTACTCATACCTACTCTTCCCCTAGTTTTGGCTTGAGTTACATCACATACAATGATGCCCAAACATAGCTTTCAAACAATCCACAAAACAAATCCCAAACTTGCCACTACGTACAAAGATAGTAAAGTGGATAAACCTTCTGATTCTGAAGTTTAAGCAACTGCTTGCGTAATTCTTCTAACCTTCTCACGGACAAGTCAGTCTCATCAAGAACCTTGTACAGATTACCCTCTGACTCACCCCAAAACTCATTTGAAATATTCCGAATCTGATGTAAAACTTCAGCAAACTGGTTCTTTCTCTCAATTTTCTGTTTCCGGATGTCCTCCAGTTGTGAAACAATGGTGTCAAGCTCTTTCTTCAAGCCTCCTCCAGCCTTCCTATCACGCTGAAGATACAAACCAATCATCAATCCAACCATTAAAGAATTATCCATGGTGACCATAAAAAAGTTCATAAACTTATAAAAGGTTTTTCCACTCGTAATCATGCTCACATGTAATGACTGTTCACCCATTGCAGAACGGATGTCTGCAAGTTCTGCCTCAGACACAGCAATTTCTTGTTGTAGCTGAGATCTACAGTGCTTGGCCGCGTCTGCTTTTCTCCTATATACCTCCAAACACTTTTGTTCAATTTCAAGCAGCACTGTATCCCTATCGCCTTCAGGCTCTCCAACTTCATCCCATATTTTCTAATCTCAATAATAATCAAACGAAAACAAATTAAGCATGCCGTTGGAACATACCATATTATCTGAAAACGGTCGTAAAGCGAATTGGGCGGTTAATCGTAATGCATTATCATTATAGCTTATCCGTCAAAAGAATTTGAGGAAAACCTGAAGTTCATCTAGAAATAATCCACACGTTATTTCAATATGCGCAAACTGGTCAATATGGTGTTTCAACATGGTGAAGCGATTGTCCCTGGAAAGGGAAAATTTTCTATTAGAGGACTCTGAGTAATATAAAAAAAGAGATAACAAGGCAAAAACAAAACAAATCGAAATAAAAATTTATCAGAAAGTCACAGNTTTGTTCCTTTCGAATCATTGAGACTCGGATGGATTTCACCAGCTATGTCTCTCAAATCCATACCAAGGACCAAGCAAAGTGAGTTTAGGGTGTTCAGATGGTCTGACACCTTCTTCAAACGGTTGCTCTGCAGGTGATGTAGAGCAAAATCAGAGGAACGAAAAAATTAAGCAACAAAACCTCTTAACTTTCATATGAAAATAACCTAAATTATATGGCAAATACTCCCAAGAGCATAGAAAAACATAGGGCACGATTCATATTCCAGTTACATACATTCATGCTTTATTGCAAGTAATCCCAAATTAATGGCACGAATATTTTTTAATTTTCTGTTCTTCATCAAGACATACTTTCTACTCATACCTACTCTTCCCCTAGTTTTGGCTTGAGTTACATCACATACAATGATGCCCAAACATAGCTTTCAAACAATCCACAAAACAAATCCCAAACTTGCCACTACGTACAAAGATAGTAAAGTGGATAAACCTTCTGATTCTGAAGTTTAAGCAACTGCTTGCGTAATTCTTCTAACCTTCTCACGGACAAGTCAGTCTCATCAAGAACCTTGTACAGATTACCCTCTGACTCACCCCAAAACTCATTTGAAATATTCCGAATCTGATGTAAAACTTCAGCAAACTGGTTCTTTCTCTCAATTTTCTGTTTCCGGATGTCCTCCAGTTGTGCAACAATGGTGTCAAGCTCTTTCTTCAAGCCTCCTCCAGCCTTCCTATCACGCTGAAGATACAAACCAATCATCAATCCAACCATTAAAGAATTATCCATGGTGACCATAAAAAAGTTCATAAACTTATAAAAGGTTTTTCCACTCGTAATCATGCTCACATGTAATGACTGTTCACCCATTGCAGAACGGATGTCTGCAAGTTCTGCCTCAGACACAGCAATTTCTTGTTGTAGCTGAGATCTACAGTGCTTGGCCGCGTCTGCTTTTCTCCTATATACCTCCAAACACTTTTGTTCAATTTCAAGCAGCACTGTATCCCTATCGCCTTCAGGCTCTCCAACTTCATCCCATATTTTCTAATCTCAATAATAATCAAACGAAAACAAATTAAGCATGCCGTTGGAACATACCATATTATCTGAAAACGGTCGTAAAGCGAATTGGGCGGTTAATCGTAATGCATTATCATTATAGCTTATCCGTCAAAAGAATTTGAGGAAAACCTGAAGTTCATCTAGAAATAATCCACACGTTATTTCAATATGCGCAAACTGGTCAATATGGTGTTTCAACATGGTGAAGCGATTGTCCCTGGAAAGGGAAAATTTTCTATTAGAGGACTCTGAGTAATATAAAAAAAGAGATAACAAGGCAAAAACAAAACAAATCGAAATAAAAATTTATCAGAAAGTCACAGAAAAAAAAAAAAAAACAATAATTAACTGAACAAGCTATTATGGACAGTGAAATAGAAAAAATACAAAGGTGAGAGATACTGCGGGTAATACAGGACGAACGGTAGGAACTACTAGTATATATTCATTTTCCCCCTCATTTTTCCAGGGAAGCAAACAGAAAAGAACGTTAAAACGAACCTAATTATTGAGGTGTTCCACCGGAGAATGGTTTGGCTGCCACTGGTGAATTCGTTCTCTTTGGAAAGACGCGTTAAGGATTTACAATCTTACATATCGGGATGAAAGGGTGTTTTTTTTTTTTTTTTTTAAACGGATGAAAGAGTGTTTATGATAGTTTTTGGCGGAGGGAAAAGGCGTTAGTGTAACGCTCAATTTTTGGTTCTAGGAGAGGGCGGAGGGAATGGAGCGAAGAAAGCCGTTACGTTGGGGGAAGAGGAAGTGGCACATTATTTTGACACGTCACCAAATGGTGGCGTCCGGATGACGTGGCAAGATCGGAGTGGGGTGCTGTTTGGTCAGGTTAACGAGTATTGGAGGGGATTCCGGGAATGTTGGGATGGGATAATTGAACATTCAAATTTTCAAATTGCATTAAATTTTGCGGTCAATTACATTATTACCTAGAGCAGCATTAGTAGTGGATTCAATAAAATTTGATCAACATTTAACTGAAGAATTTATTTTTGTAAATTTATCTAGTCATTTTTCAACAACACCAAATAATAGACTCTCCAAATCTATCAACATTATATTAAAATATTGATTTTGACCTTTATATTTATTTTAATTTTAATTATAATTCGAATATTTATTCATTATTAAAAAAGTACATATTAATTTTCTAACGTTATTCCTAACGGATATATTTTTTTAACGATCTTTTTTTTACAACAATTGTATTCTTTCAACTGGCATATTTTTTTAATCATCATATTTTTTCAACAATCATGTATTTACAATGGATATATTTTTTGGCCTGTAAATAAATCTTGGACTAAAATTACTGTTTATTTATTAAGTTAATTATAGTATATTTTTGTGCAACCTAGTTAAACTTCAGCCAAAATTTGACTAAGTTGAGTCCACTACTAGTACTCTTACATGCTTCTAAAGACTTTGTTCAGATGTTATGAGTATCTCAAATTATTTGTAAATAATAGTAAAATAATTTATAAATAACTTGTGAATAATATTGAATTATTTGTAAATAATAGTGAAGTAAATAGTAATATATAAATATTCAATAATAATTATGTTTCCAAACACAATCAAATATAATTTTTTTCATTAAAATATATATTAAGATATTAACATCTTCTTTATAAATTTTAAATCCTAAAATCCGAATAATAGGTTTTGGTTGTATTGGACACGATACTAGATAATAAAGTCTACAACTTGCAAACCGCATAAGGAAGTTGAAAAAGTTAATTTATTACTTCGTGTGTAAATATTTATTTTTATATATTTAACCACGCACATATTTTACTATAAAAGAAGAGGAATTGATGAAAAGCAATGGGCTCATTATAAATAACATCATTATCTCATTATTATATTATTTTGTTGATGTCGTGGAAATTAGAATGGATGAACTTTAATATCGATGTTTTAAACTTTAGAGACTCTATTTTATATAGATATATATATATTTTAACTTTAACGACCAAAATATTTCTCCATGACCAAGTTGTTTGTGTAAAGTCTTGTTGGAAAAATATCGATATTCTCAGTAAAGAAAAACAATATGGTTTCATGCTATTTATTAAGTTTGCCATACTCTCATTGCCCCAATCTCTTCATGATTTAGCTGTTAGGGAACTCGAACTTGTACATTTGCATACCGAGTCAATTGCTTCATAAGTTAAATGGGGATATATACAAACCTAACATGAATGCTATTACAATATTTTATAATAAAAAAATGTTATCTCACTCTTCATTTAGGAGTTAAATGTCCAAATAGTAAGGACTCATTTGGTTACGAAGTTCAAATAAGATAAGATGAGATAAAATAAAATAAAATAAAATATTATTATAATATAATTTTTATTTTAAAATTTTTAAAAATTAAATTATTTATTATATTTTATGTGAGAGTTTTAGAAAATTGTAATGGTTATCCAAGACGAAATAATTTAATTTTATGTAACCAAACCAGCCTTAAGTTTCATTCTATTTTAAAAAGTCTTAATACTTACAAGTTGTTAGCTGACATGGCAAGTTAACATAAGGAAAAGATACAGTATGCGAATAAATTGATTTACAAATATCAAATTTTCTATTAACTGTCACAATGTAACCTCCATTTCGGCTTATTTGAATAGTGAAATGAGATGAGATAATTTTAAATTAATTAAATAAAATATTGTTAAAATATTATTTTTTATATTATTATTATTTTAAAATTTTAAAAAATTGAATTATTTATTATATTTTATATAAAAATTTAAAAAAATTATAATAATGTGATGAGATGAGATGAGATGATTTATTAGTCTTAAAACTTAAACAGGTACTAATAAGCAATACATATGGTCGATGGTTTGAAGTTCTGCATCCTTGGCACCCAAAAGAGCATTGAGAAGAACGATTCAAAGTTTCAAACATTGACCAGTAACTGTTTTGGACCATGAAAGATTAGTCCCATTTAGGCAATTATCATTTGCAATCACGGGAACGGTCACCTCCATAAGACCGATGCTTTTATAGTAATCCAAAACATTTGTTTGGCGGTTCTTACATTTAAAATCCCTTGTCTTGTTTTGTTATTAGTTTAGAGTTTTTAAATAAGTTTGATCAATATAAACCACGTGGGTCTTCGGTACAATCAAGATTAGAAGCCATGACAAAATAAGATAATACCATTCTTCCGAGTTATTTTGTCCTTAACTAAATCTTATATTTTGAATCAGATATTCACTTGAAATGAGAAGTATGAAGCAGTTTTTGTTCACTACTTATTAAAAGAGCATCAAGTAAATATTCTGATTAATTTTTTTGAATAATCAATGCTTAAACTTTATGATATAAAAGTAAAAGAGTAATTTCAGGAAAAAAATAAAAAATAAATAAAGCTTAATAATTGATGTGGTGAATTATGATACATTAACACTATTATATAATAAAAATATTTTATAATTTGACGTAACACAATAATTAATATTTATTTTTAATTTTTAATTTTGTAAAATATTTTTATAAAATTAGCACTTGTCTAATTAAGAAGAGAAAATACGTTGGAAGTCTTATCACGATTATATTTGTGAATGTTTTCTAGTTAAATTTTATTTTGTATATATGTTTAAATTAAATATATATAAAAAAAATACTAGATTTATAAAAATATTTTAAACGAATAAATTGATGTGAAAAATTTTATAATTCAAAGTTGCATAAAATACGCTAATTCATGATTTTTTTTTTTTTTTTTGTTGAGATAAGAAGCATTATCCTATTGAATAAAAAGGTTAAAAAAAAAAAAGCAATAAACAATATTATCCTATTGAATAAAAGGTAAAAAAACAAAACTACACAAAACAAAAAAAGAGAAAGCAACGAAGGAGAGAGGAGACAACCAGACAAAGACAGAGACAGAGGAAAGGGCAGAGAAAAGAGACCTTTGAAAAAATGTCAGAGACAAAACTGAACACAAACGTTTGGAGGACATACTCACAAGCCTCGTTCTCTTTCTAATCTCTGTCATCACTTTGCTCTCCTTTTTCCCTCCCGACGCTCCCCGTCCTGCCCATCCTTCCATGAATCCCAGCAAAACCGAAGACCACCTCTTCTCTCCCCACCACCAGCTCAACCCCCATGATCTGGACCCCCCACCACCACTACCCTCCCAGATCCTCGAATCCTCGCCGTCCATTCCCCACGTGTCCGAAGACGACCCCACTTTCTCCCTCCCCGAAATCGTCCTTTTCCGCTCCTCTTCTTCCCCTTCATCCTCCTCTTCGTCCTCGCAGAGCCACTGCTCCTCCGAGTCGCCCTCCAACTCGCGTCACTCGCCGATCCAACCTGCCCCGGGCCCCACGTCAGCCCCTGTTCCCAAGTTCCACATCAGCCCCGAGCCCCACATATCGTCCCAGTTCTACACCTTCAACGCGCAGTCCCACTCTCTGATGATCCGCTGCCTCCTGGAGCACCGACTCGCCACTCCGGCCGAGATCCGGGCAGCCACGCCCCGCCCCGTCCTCAAGTCCTGGCGCGCCGTCTGGAAGGACCGCAACGAGGACACCGCCTTCCTCACAGCCTGGAAGCGCATCCAGGATAAGCTCTCCGCCCACGTCGACCCCACCAACGGTAACCAATTCCTTTGCTTCAAAAACAATTCCCAGCAATTCGTTTCCCATATTAACCAGTGGCAAGATATCGTTATGACTTCCCACTCCGATACCGATATCAAACACCTGGGGCTTAAAGACACCATTGAGAGAATTAAGCAGGGTTGGACCGTTGGTGCCAAATTTTACGGCATCCCCGAAAGTTACATTAGGGTTTGTGTCGCCGCGTGCCCTTTGTGCTCTGCAGCATCATCGGGGGGCTCCTCCGCTGCTGCGCGAACCAAGCGACGTAGGTTTGAGTACACTGAGTCCTTTGATGTGCCTGCAAATGAAGTGCCCAATAAGCTTCAGCAATTGGCTTCCAAGCATAAAGTTGTACTCTGCATTAGGCAGAAGTATATAAGGTATAAGCCGTTTATGGCGGAGGTGAAGGATTATGCTTGTCATAGGGCAGGGGAGCCTGCCACGAAGAAGTCAAAGGTTTTGAAGAGGGAGCCGTATGCATCCAAGCGTTGCGGGTGCGGCTTTCGGATTAGGGCAATTGTGCCAATTGCTAATTATAATGAGAAGGATAAGACTTTTGTGTATCAGGAAGAGGGGATGGCGGTATTTAAGTTGTATGCTGTGCATACAGGGCATGAGCCGGGGCCGCTGGATGGGAATGCAAGGATAATGCATAGGTTTGTGGGGCATAAAGGTGCGTTTTTTATGGACCAGGAAACAGTTTACGGGGTGAGTGAGGAAATGGATAATGATGGGTTTGGGTTGGTGGGGAAGGATGATGGGGATATGCAACTTTCAGTTTTGCAGCAGTTGCAGGAATTGAGAACTGAGGTTGGGCTGTTAGAAGGGAAAATTGCAAAAGTTCCGCACGAGTTATTGGGATTGGTGTCTCAGGAATTGTGTGAGATTGTTAATAAAGTTAGAGCTGTTGGGGAAGAGAGTTTGAGAGCAATTGGGGTGATCTCTCACAAGCCACATTCAGATGATGTGCTGGTTGGTGAGAATGATCTGGCGCATTGGAGTGATCATCACCATGAGCGGATTTATGGTGATGGCAAGGGCACGGATTTGCTCGAGGATGATGAAGACAGTTTTGGGCGGACTCTTGGCGATGTTGTTCCTTGGGACCAGATGAGGGAAGATTGTCGGAGTCATAAGGATCTAATAAGCGAGCATTGTAAGCCTGAAAAGTGGTTAAAATGCAGTGACTTTGACGAGAAAAGTATTCTTGATTGTGAAGATACTAAACTAACCAAGCCCACTAGAAATGATGAGGCTATAGTCACAGATGTAGGTCTTGTTGGCATACAGGTTGATAGTTTCTACCAAGAGAATCATAAATGGTATGATTCTCCTTGTGTGTTGGACAGCAATGCAGATTGCGAGGATGGTGGATTCGGGCATGATGAGATTTTGTAGAGTCTTCAACAGCATGGTTAATCTACTCCAACTTAGTCGTGGATTTTTGTAGTAGCCATTTGTCCCTTCTCACTGCCAGAAGTGGGTTGTACATTAATGTATACAGAAGACTTGACACTGGAGCCGCTCACATGCTTTTTAGTTGTCTTCGCTGCGTGTGGTTCTGTAAAGTAGAGCTGAATTGGGCTTCTCTGCACATATTTGTTTTAATTATTCAATAATTATGTTCTTTGCCTTAAAATTGTTGCTTGGTTTTATTTATGACGCAAATTAGTGACTATTACGATCTGTTTTTCTTCTTTGGAATTCTTGTATATATTACATGTCTAGCCTTGCTTCCACTAATCTGGTGGCATGATGTGGATGTAATTTGCCTTTCTCTTATATTTTGCTTCTTTATAAGCCTTTTTTTCCCCTGAAAGCTCAGTAGCCATTCTCAGTTTAGATTATCTGCTTCACCTGGATATAGTGCATAACTAAGTTTGCGCAATTTTTTGTGGAGGTCGCCATTGATCGACTGGTTTGTATGTGTTTCAATAGATGATCAAACATTTGAAGGGACTTTCTGCTTTTACATGAAAAGCATTCATTTCTCTTTTTTCTTTAGAGGGTGGGCGGGGGGGAATTATTCTCCATGCTTTTAACAATATTTTTCTATACTGTTGGAAATGCTAGCAAAATGCTTTTGGGTGGTTATGAAGTGGCATCAAATTTATTTGAATGCCTTGAAGTTTCACCCCTGAAAATCTGAGTTACGTTTGGACTTTAATCATCTATCTTTGGGTTTAATGGTTTTGTTGCTGTGAATGCTGATGGCAAACTATGCTATTGGTTCTACTTGTGGCCAATTACCTACCAAGATAGGCTGTGATAACTGCGCGTGTAATTTTTGTGGTTTTTTTTTCTGCATCTCACCATCTATGACAATTGAGAAAGAAGGAAATTGATCTACTTCTCTACTTGTCCTTAACACTAGTTTCTCTCTCTTCCCCAAACTTTTACCTATCTGGTTCTGTCCATCTCTATATAGTTCACTCTACCAAATTGATGGTACCAATCTGTGTTGAAAAAGAGGCTTCTATAATTGTGGTGTTCCTGACCTGGAAGCTTGAACTAATTGGTGGAGAAACATCTTGTTTGGGTACATATAATGTGATACCCCATATGATAAGGATAAGGGTAGGTGGTGTATGAGATTCCACATTGTTTGGGAATGAGAAGTTCTTGCTCTTTATAAGGTTCAAATGGGGTTCTAATTGTATCATCATTGACTAGTCCTTTTAGAGTATAAGCCCTATGACTTGGGCCTTCCATTTGGGTGTTACAAATAAATCCTATCTAGTTGCTATCGCAACTATAAGTACTGCATTTTAAAGCATCAGTAAGTTGACATTTCCCAATGGTTCAGTGTGTAAGAGACCCAGATTCTACCTTGGTGACTGTATTGAAAAGGTCTTGAGGCTCCTTATTTGGAATCTTTGTTCCAGGCTTGTTGTTTTGGACATTTTGCGGATTGCTCGTGTCTGGTTAAGGATACTGTACCTGGCAAAAGACTCTGCAACATGCAAGCACCATAAATTGAAGAGTGTAGGTGCCATTCAAAGCCAGAATATGTAACTCTAGAGTGGGTTGAGTCCTATCAAGAAAAGGTGCAGATATTCTGTTTATTCTTTCAATAGGTCTATTCACGTTTATCTAAATTATAACAATGTGCTCTTTTAAGGCTTACATTTTTGTCATAGCGGTCTCTCTTCTAAAATTTTATGTATCTTGTGTTATTTTGTCTCAGATTAATATGCTCGGTCACTTTTTAAATCTTAGGTGTTAATCCTTATACTAAATCAGTATGAATTAAGTTTTATTGAACTCTTCTAGCATCTATGAATTGTTTGTTCTTTATCATCTAGAGTTCATCCTGGCCAGTGGGCTGTACAAAAAGTTCTTACTTTATGTTCTGGATATAGGGACGAGAGTCATCCTTGGGCCTCGCCTTATGAACAGAAATGAATCTTTTTGTACCGGGAGAACCGTTTTCTTTTTAACCTACAAAGAGTAACGCCAATCTTGTCTGTGCCAACGTGATTAGAAAGTGTGAAATAATATGTTCTGGAGTCTGGAATTTTTTTAGTGGTAGGTACAAAAGCCAGCACTTAAGATGTAGTTTGCTCTTCATGGGTCCCATGTTAGAATTGGGATGATAACATTGATTAGATGATGAAACGATAAGTATTTCAGAAGACTGAGCAAGCCCAATGACAATCGCAGAGAGTACTAGGTATACAAAAAGTGCAAGGTAAATGGAGTTGACACCAGGTGCTTCTCGGCGGTGTTGAGCCATTTTAATGAAGCTGCTTGAATGCTTGTCTGTAGCCAGTCATTCTAATAGCTTGCTGGTTTTTTAACATGTAGCAGGAGACCCGTGGATTCGGATCTTTCTATTTCCATGCTTTGCTGCAACCCTTACCTTGTTGATAATGTAGCTTAGGTGTTTTGCTTTATTCCCTTCCAACTTTTTCATGCTGGTTTGTGCTGGAATGTTTCAGAATATGAAATCATGATGTTTGACCGAATCTTTTGCAGTTAAGCTAAGACGCCATATTGAACCCTAGGAGGGTAACTGTCGTGGGTCGAGAGAAATTGTGGAGATGCTACTACCACATTGACATGAATATGCCATTCTGTGCTCGGCATGAGCCAATCCACTAATGCATTTTGCCCTCCCATAGCCCCAGATTTGTCTATTCATATATATGTCGTTATATCTTCCTTACCCAATTAAATAATTATGGACAATCTGCATCACATTTAATTCAGACAAAAGTTACATCTCACAAGTATGCCAGTTTATGGAAACTGTTGCCGCCATCTAGTTTTAGAATTGATGGGAACTCTGCATTCACAGAGTAAGGCCTATATCCACGAAAAAAATAATAAGAAGAAGAAGCTTCTAGCATGTGAATCATTATGGTGATCATTCATAATTATTTATACAAAATTAATAAATAATTCAAACTCTTTCAAATCTTAATTTAACTTTTTTAAATAAAAAATTCTCATTTTACTGTCCAAAACTTTCAAACTCTGAAAGTCCACGAGGGGGATAGATTAAAGGCTTGAAGCCCAATTTTGCTATTATGGGACTGTTACTCCACTCCCAAGTTAACTGAATTCTGAAAACCTTTTTTGGGTTGCCCCAAGACTCGAGAGTTTTTGTCGGGACCAACTTGAATTAAGATGAATCACTGAAAATAACTGACATTTTGAGAGCATATTCGGGGTTTTTTTTTTAGAGAGAGTGATCTGAGTTATTATAGAGGAATTAAGGTTGGAGGCAAAAGTGTGATAACATAAACAAGCCTCATCAAGAAGCTAAGGATTTCCTTGTAAATATAGGAAAATGCGCACGACTAAAGTTAGGTGGCCGTATGAGTTTGGCACAGGAGTCGGGAGAATTTCATGTCATGGTTAGGAGGTATTCAGCTTACTGGTTGTAGAATATAGGCCACTCTAGGGCTACTGCTCAGAGGTCACAGGCTCGTACCAAGACTAAAGGGAGGAGTAAGGTCCTTTTTCGGGGCTCGAAGAATTACCTAAATACCTTAAGGTAGATCGGGTTAAACTCAGAGCAATAATGACTCAAAGCACAGCTCAATTATGCTGGCTTTTGGGTACTGCAGTTGAAGAAGCATTCCTCCAATAATACTTCTGTGTATTTATGACTCTGAAACTAGCAATAGACAACTTTTTTAACCTTTTTTTCGCAGTATTTTCTGAGACGAGAGAAGCCACCTTAGCAGGTGTTGGTCCGAGATCAGTAGATTAACGTTCAGATCGATGGACATTTTTGTGTACAAAAGTGACCAATCTAGGCCTAGTACTGGTGATCAAAAAGGAAAACATGAGTCAGTTGGAGCCGGCTTTGAAAAGTAAAGCCCAGGCATATATAGCTCGGCCGAGTTCTTTAATTTGGATACAACTATATAAACTCTCAATCGATGGTTGCATTGCATTAATATTTGGTCATAACATTGATTATGACATGCAGTTACTTTAGGCTGAGAAAACGAGTGGTTGCTAAAATATTTCCAAGCTAGCGCAAAAGCAGCTCGACATTACGTAAACATTTTAACTGTGGAAAAAAGTACGATTCCACTCTAGACAATTAGACATGAGAGCCAAAACGTACCAAACAACAAGCACTGACATTGGACTTGAAACGTACAATAAACAGACCGAAGGTACGTATAAGGAGTTTAATGAGGACTTGAATTAGGCCTGAATCTTACTCCGGGCAAGTACCTAGAGATGATTTCCCGAGCCAATGCTTGGACATCGCCATCCAAGAAGAGATATTGATCATCATCCAACGAATTGAAAAGGCCTGTTAATTCCGTCGATGTTGGTTGTGGTTGAAGATCAGAAAGATCAAAATGCATGGCTAAGTCAGAATACTTAGATTGCATGTCTGAAGCAGTAGTTGATGCCAAATCTGCAGCTGAGGAATGGTGATTTGAAGGTGATGGACTCTGAGATATAAGCTGCGGAGGAAGGCGCTGAAATGTAGAAAGGCAGGCCTGAACATACGCCAACTCTGCCTGCAAATTCACTACCTGCAAGCAAGAAACGTCTAGTACTTCTTAATTAATAAATGCAAGTATTAAGTTTTTTTCTCTTTTCGTTACAGCTTGGCAAGTTATCATTCAATCTTTTAATCTGCCACCCAACCATTTGCATGCGCGTCTACCACCCAACAATATATACACATGATATGCATACATATATATACTGTAATATACACACATATTGTCGCATACTACAACCAAAGTAATATTAGATATTGTGCAAACACTGCACAATTCTTTTGAAAAAGAGTAAGATTTATTATTATTATTATTTTTCATATGAATCTCATTTTTACACTTTTTTCAAATAAATTACACAACACTTACACACTCCACTACTGTAAATATCATTTTTCACAAATTAAACACGCACGCAAGCTACAAAACATGTACGTATATATATGTTCATAAAATGTATGCATGACACAGATATAAAGCAAGCAGATTGACAATATTATTATGATCAGTACTGGTTGGTTGTAACGTGATCGATCTTCGATTCTTATCCAACCACGAAAACTTTATGTGCTTTCATGGTGGGGGGTCATGGGGAGGCGGGGGGTACGTAATACATGACATAAAATATAGTCAACTGATGATCATGATCTATATATATATATATATATAAATATATATAACTTGGCGCTAATGAGAGTGTAATGGAATTCTACCTAATTAAAGCTAAGAAGATAAATGGTGCTTTTGTTCCCAATGGACCAGATATCATGTAATGGCAGAACGAAAGCAATAATTATTCCTTTTAAAAAAAAATAATACTATGAAAAAAGTAATTAATTATTCTATTTCATTATATGACTGACTGCATGGCGGCTACCGTAAATGGTCGATAAATTATTACTTGAACTCAAGAAAAGTTATCCATACAAGTAAAAGGTTGTTCACAAATCACGCATAAGATTATACATGAACGTCCTCAATGATCACCAATAATGCTTGCCATATACATATATATATATATATTTATAACCGCTACCGTAAACAAATTTAAATTAAAGATTATATATGATTCATCTTTACAAGTAATAACAGCACGTGATTAAAAAATCGTTTCCTTATAAATTACAATTTTGCTACACAATCTCCACCACATTCCACACTCCACATTTTTTTTAATTTTTTAATATTTTAATATTTAAAAAAAATTATTCTTTTTAAACTATTTCAAATTTTTTATTCACTATTCATATAAAAAAAATATATGGAGTGTGGAGTGTGGATGAATAGTAGGAAGTTGTAAAGATTTTTTGTATAAATTATATATTAAAAAAATAAAATAATGATATCCACATAATATATTTTATAATATATTTCACAACACATATTTTAAAATGATGATATTTTTATAAAGTGATATTATTTTTATAAAATATTTTACTAAACTACCATTCATTTTAAAGCATAATTATGTAATGTATTGTGAGAAGTAACGTGTATTTATCATTTTTAAATAAAAAAAATGGTATTCGTAAATTATTTTACGAAGTAGGGACAATCAAACAATGGTAGACTAGTCACCAGTGATGATCACGATCTCGATACATTTCGCTAGGATATAATATTATTATATACAAAGGTATGTCCTGATCTAGAGCATGAATAGTGAGAGAGAAAGCAAAACATGACCAAATATTTGTATATTTCTCGAGCTGCTAAGTTTGCTTGGTGGCTCCGGAATAAGACGAGTACCCCATACCCATGATCCACTGGTACTAGTTCATGGCGGCTGGCACCTAGCTAGCTAGCCTAGCTACCCCTCTCACTTAATAATATAGCGCAAGCCAGCATGATTTTCACAAAAAACTAGTTACAGTACCACGAGGAAAAACCCTAACATTATCTCTCTCCATAAGTGCAAGCTAGCGTGGATTTGACGCCATTTCTTTATTGAAAAAAATATCCAAGACTACTTGCACTCAAGAGGAAATTCAAACCCTACCTAAAATTAAACCAGTCTCCATATACCATGACAACTTGTTTTGCACCTTTGGTTGGGGGCACTTGCATAAATGTGCTTCAGTGCACCTAGAAAACAAACCCCTATATGCATGCGCGCGCGCGTTAGCATGTTGATCATAGAAAATGCAACACAGACTGACAAATGTGTCAAACAAACAGTTAGCTGAGTATAGTCTACCGACCTCATTCTAATTCAAAACTTTCTTATATGTAAGATTTATAATCTTTTTTAACTTAAAATATCTTTATATATAAGATCTATAAATTTTTTTAATTTTTTATAAAAAGTATTAAATTTATTTTAATATCTAAATACATTTTAAAATCAATTTAAATAGACTCTATATAACTTTCTCTAATACTGATCAATTCATTACTATTCATAAAAAAAACTCAACTCAACTCAACTCAAGTGAATACCTTGCTTGCCAATGTGAAAGCCTTGACCAATTTGGATTACGCGCATCTATACTAGTAATTAATGCAATTTGTCAAAAAGATTGCACAAAAAATGTACACCCCGAGGCGCACTTCAGCAGCACATATTTATATATATATATATATATAATTAGTTTCGAGTACTATTCAATTTAGCTTGAGTTTGAGACAGATGCAGCTAAACGTCTGACATTTCAAAATCTTCCAAAGCAAGAAGATATCCGGCCTGTTGGGTTACCTTCTCACAAGTGATCTGCTCCTATACTCGAAAATTAAGTACTTGATCATCACCAATATTCCATATACTACAACCTATCTATCCTGCGCTAGCTGCTGGCCTGGACATGTTTGCCTGACCTTTTCTCAAACTAATTTCCCTTGCACATTTGCACTCCATGTATATATTTCAAGGAAATAAAAAATAGAGAAAAAAAATCTTTTTGTTCAAAACATAGGTATAAGAGTAAATATTAACCATAACTTTTTAACAAACAAAAAAGAGAGAAGAAACAAAAAGAGGGGAAAAATAAAGCAAGTAAAAAAGGGAAACTCCAAAAAACCTCTCAACCAAATTAGTTTTCGACACGGAAAAAAGCTTTTAATTCCGTTTCGGAACTATATATATACGTCAGACTTTCCATCTCACCGATCGATCTAAGCCTATAACCCCATGTAACACGGGCAATCAAATTTAAGAAGATAGATTGGGTACATTTTCCTCATGACAATTGTGAACATTAAGAAGGCAAAGCTCACCTGTTGCTGGAGAGTAAAGATATGACCAACGCAGCCATAGACGGGGTCTCTAACCCTAGACAGAGCCTCATAGCAAAGTGTAACGACCGCATCAAGCCGCCTGTGTACCGGAATGCGCAAGAGCAGCTTGGAGGCATTGCTAGCGCCAAACACCTTGTGCACCGCAGCAAAATGAGCAGTACCTTGGTCTGAATCAAAATAGGGTGCAAATATGCAACCGTTTACGCACTTACGCCTAAGGAACTTGCAGGCGCCACAAGGCCCACCTCCGTTACTTGCACTCATCACTCACCCTTTCTCCTTTACAGGTCAGAATTAATTAGCTTCTTCTCGGCGTTTAAGTTTGTGGGGGTAGATCAGAGAGAGAGAGAGAGAGAGAGAGAGGGTATTTAGAGAGAAAGGTTTGTTTGTTGCTTTGTCATTGATAAGATAATATATAATTATATATGCAAGCGGCTTTAATGGTGGGTCATTTGAAAGGACTAGCTTTTCTGATCTATTTTAGTTTTTGCTCCATTTCCTTTTGTTCTATTTATTTTTCTATATATATATATATACTTTAAAGCCACGGCAAGTAGGGGGAGGGGGCAATTGGGAGCAGCTTGCGTAAAGCAAACATACACACACGGCAACAGTATCAACTTCCAACCGCCCGCAGTCGATTTCACGTGCGAATCCCCGCCCACGTGGGAAAAACATACCATGTATATTATTTTCCATGATCTATATATTGATCTAGTGCTGTCATTAATTTCCATTTCATCTATCGCGCTGTACAGTAATTCCAATATTCAATAGGTTGCTTTCATTGCAATGGCCGTACGTATATAGTTCTTCCTTTCACTTCATGTATAACAGTAGCATTGAAGTACGTACATGAAATAACCATAACTTTCATAGTTTTTTTCGTTTACAACTGGGATAAAAGCTGCATGCATGACTAGTTAAAAAGGTTTGTCTTTTCCTAAATCCAGCAGTTGTGAGCCTGTGAGGGGCAACTAAGCTTTAAGCCTTTAATTGAGTACGCCCTTAGCAAAATGGAAAAGATCCACTCGTCGAGCTCGCTTCTTGTGCTATAATCCACTCGCTGAGGATTAGTTTCCTTAATTATGATCATGTGTTTGCCTTAAAAATATACCGATCGAGAATTTCTTTTTAGATATGCCTATATAAAATTTAAAATACTGAACAATAACATCTACAACTGTTACTCATAAAAAATAAAAAATTAAGAATTTCAAAACGTCCCTAAAGATGCAATGTACTGATTGGATGTGTAGGTGGTCGAAGAGAGAAAAAAAGATGGAAGCTGAAGATTGATCATCAAAGAAGGCATATATATAAAAGAGCCTGTAGATCTGGTGGCCGGTTAAAAGGGTAGCAGTCATTACATAATAAGTAATCACCGACTAAAAAATATTTATATATTAGGCTTCATATGATTTCATTTGAATTGAGATTAATCTTCATATATGGCATATATGTCAAGCACTCATGCATGTTGCCTCAATGACAACATTTCCCATCAAGGTAGTAAATTGTTTCATGCGCACGCGTTGACAGCAGGATATGGTGTTCGGTCCACTTATTCTCATGTTAATTTGCTTATACGGCTATATTACTTAACTATAGTACTTGCCCACTTAAGGGTCCAAAAACAGGCACTAAACTCACGTAAATTTCGGAGGTTAATTAAGATCTTTCAATGCTGCATGATAAAGCCGAACGCATAAGTACTGGCCGGAAAGAGATTTTTGTTTTTGTGCTGCCGTAATATACTATTGGATCTTTGATTTGGGTTTTCACTTTTATAGAGCGGGATCGATAATAAGCAGGGTAATTGTAAGAGATTTTTTCTCCCTCTGTCTCGGCGACCTTGAGAAGAGCAACTAAGAGAATAAGAACTAAAGGCTCAATCCAAAACAAGTACTAGACTCTTCGGCCTGGTCCACAAGTAGGCTCCTGTGGACCTTACCTGCATGAGGGAACGTACTGTAAGGGGATGAGACTCACTAACTTAGAGACCCAGCCCTCAAACAATATCAAACCTTTGAGTGCTTGTCCGCGTAATGGGCATAAAGTACGGGGACACTCAATCCTCTTACATTGAAGGCATCGATGGACTACCAAGGACGCTAGAGGGGTGAGGTAAATCAAAGAACCACGGCACATTAATAGTACCACTACCGGAGCTACACGCCATATTAATAATGCCATCGCAAAACCACGTCACATTAAATGACTGTAACAAAAGGAACAGTACGAATGGCATAGACTCTATATGGGTAGACACAATCTATCCCCCTCAGACTCTTGGTATAAGTAGCAACTCTCAAGTACGAGAAACTCTCTCTGATTCCTAGACTCTCTTACTTATTTACAAAATTCCAAGAAACTTTACTGACTTTGACATTGAAGACTTCCCGGCCCCAAGGCCACTCTCTCCTAATTGCCTTATTTTCTATTTTTACAGGCTCAATTTTGAAAACCTGAATTGCTGAAATCTAACCCAAAGGTATACAAAACACGACGTTAACGTTAACAGAGTACATAATAATTTCAAACTTCAAAAGAATAATTTTTGTCGTCACGGCACAAGAATGGATTAATTAGTCACACTTGTACGATATGCCAAACATATAAGGCTAGCTACTAATTACAACTGATGAAGTGCGTTAAGTGCTCTCTTGTATATATTGTGCATAAATTATCGGTATTATACA
Source organism: Pterocarya stenoptera (assembly GCA_003123785.1). Taxonomy (NCBI): domain Eukaryota; kingdom Viridiplantae; phylum Streptophyta; class Magnoliopsida; order Fagales; family Juglandaceae; genus Pterocarya; species Pterocarya stenoptera. The sequence continues at coordinate 32,102 of QEOT01003248.1, forward strand.
TATATACCGATATCATATATGAGCCTCAATCCAAGGAATTCAAATCCGCACAGTCCTCGGTTTTCTTTGTCATGACGAGGCATGCACATCAGTGTTTTATCCATTATCAAGTACTCTAAAACCTACTTATTTGGAAAATCTACATTGCCCATTATTAGTATATTGACTCCCATGAAATCACTCTGTTAATGCACATTAATCAATACTTAATGCATTTGTTCAAGTTTCAACGGATCGGAATTAGTCTCGGCCTGAATATAATTGTATATTTTTCTTCCTAGCTATGGTCTCCTCCCTCTCCCAGCCCCGTGCAACACCCACGCCCCAAAAGACATATATATAAAACAGAGGGTCATTCTTTCTTCTTTTGGTCAATTTATTAAAGATCACATGATCATGTACATGCATGGCTCTGGGCTCATCTTTCATAGTAGTACTTACATTCATGTTTTCTCTATAAAAAATCAGGTAATATGTAAAAATTTCTAAAAAAGTTAGATGCTCATGTTTTACATTGTTTAGAGGGAAAAAAGCCTAATTTTCGTTTGTTGTGCTATTTATTTTATATCCTTTCTTTAATCAAAGGTTCTGCTTATCGAGCTGTTAGGCGCAGCCTCGTATTTGGAACATTTGTTGGGTTGTACCAATTAGTCTTTGGCACCAGTACTAAAAACAACCACTATAGTTTATGGTTATTTTTTGTTAATTATTTATATATCTTCTTTTGTACTTTTTTTGGATGAAAAGAAATCCATAATTAAATCCCTTTTTAAGGACTCGATGATCAATTCCAAAATGCACGATCTCCTCTTTACAACAATGGAGTTAGCTTGCGTATCTATACTTAATATATTCATGATATGGCCAACTACTACAGCACAAGTTGGCTGTACGTCCAACGTCAAAATTGACCTCAAAGCATGGACCAGGCCTTGATCATTTGTTAATTAAGTTCGACCAGGGTGTAAACGAAGGCCCAACGCTCGGAACCCATGTCGATCTGCAGGCTTCTTTGTGGATGCTACGTACATCCGGCCGTATGCATACATAGATTATAGATATCAAGAAGAGTCGCTTTCGGCTTTTCAGTTCACGGCCGGGACAGTGAGCTGACTGTATTAAGGTTTGGATATATAGTGAGATTGAAAATTTTTTGTTTTAGATGGAAGTTTAAAATATTATTTTTTAATATTATTATTATTTTAAAATTTGAAAAAGTTGAATTGTTTATTATATTTTGTATGAGAATTTGAAAAAGTTGTAATGATGAGATGAACATTTGCCAAATCTATATGAAGAGGAATAAGGTTGCCAACTGTGTATTTCGAAGAGAAAAAATATATTCATCATTTTTTTTCTCATCATTTCATTCTCAATCATCTAATATAATAAATAGTCTACAATCATCTAATGTCACATTATGAATAAATAGCCTAATTCATTATATTACTCTTAATTATGATCACTCCGATGTTCCGAATTAGCTCCGAGTTGTTGAAGGAACTGTCAGGGGTTATTCATGCTTAAAAATTTTATCCCCCCTAAGAAATTTGATTATTGAAGGGGGGGGGGGGATTTGAAGTTTTGAACCCGACCATGTGAACCATGTGATGAGTTTCTAACTCTTGATGGTAATATTACTTGGCACTAGTTCTCCTGTATGGTCTAGTACATGCATGTTGGATTAATTTTTCTGTTCTTTATTATTATTATTATTATTATTATTTATAATTAATTTGTGAAAAAGTCGTAGTATATATATATACAATTAGAAATTTGGGTAGTCGTGGTCAAGAATTTCCCTTACTAAAAGGAGTGATGTTGGACGAAGTTTATCATTTGAGAAGGCCAGCCGGGCCACCTCACTAAAAAATTATATAAGTTTCTTCGTGGATTACAGTTGGATTACTGAATGCTAATGAGGGAAATTCATTCAGATATCGATGTCGGCATACAAATTAATTACTAATACCTTAATTAATATATAAAACATTATAGATCCGTAGATTCTTTGACTAACATGACTTTTTAACGTGTTAGCAGCTACATCATGTATCTCGAAGAATTCGTGATAATTAGTTTGGTCCAAACTCATTCTTTGACTCATTTATTTATATTTTCCTTATAAAGTACCTTAGACAACACTTAGCAGCTTCCTTGCCGTATGTTCGGGTGACATGCCCTAATTTAAAACACATTCTTTCGACTAAATATTTTTCAAATTAAGCATGCAACGATATATATATATATGCTTATAATACAATTGTGAGATCGATTTCTAGGCATTGACCACACGAGGGGGGAGATCGTGGACCCTTTGTAAATGCAATGTAATATTGAACAGTCACGACGCGATCGACTATATTGATGATCATGTTGTAAGAGCTAGAAAGCCTAAATATTTTTTTCATTATAAGTCGACAGCCTAAATATTTCCAAAAAAAAAAAGTAAAATAGTACTAATTAAGCATGCGTGTACTGTTGCAATGAAAGTAGCTAGCTAGCTTAAATATATAAACCATTTTGATTATAAATATTTATGACTATATCTGTTGTATAGGCCGATGTGTTCCTGTTGAAACTTAAATAATTGGACCATTCATTTACGTACCTTGTTTGAAACTACGATGCCATTATGCCAACCACCCATTTATGAGTTATGATTTTATTATATATCAGTTACTATTTATCTCCATACCTTATACTTAACAAATTTTTTTTTTTATAAAATGTAAGGTGTTTTTCATAAATTTAAAAATGTGAGATAGTAAATAATGAGAATAATTATTCATGAGTTATGCAAAATAATTAATTGGATTTATGGTTGATTTTTATTTATTTATTTATTTGTTATTTGCAACCTTATTGCAAAGTACTGCTCTTGATCTTTAGTTTCTTCCAACAGCCCATAACGTATAGTTGCATAGTTTTCAGCAAAATTATTATTATTTTTTTAATTATTTTCTGAATTCAAAGTTCAAACGTTTATTTTAATAATGATTATAATAAAAAAAAATTATAAAAAAATTTCAGCCGTTGAGTCGGTGGCAAGTGATCTAATTTTATTTTTGCTGGGAATTAAAAATATTTTTGTTGAGATCGAATAAAGCAAATTGCTCCTAATTAATTAAGTATGCACCATTGAGCAAAAAAAAAAAAAAGTATGTAGCGGATGCAGACGAAGGAAAATGCATTGAAACTGTTACATCGTAAGCAACCGGTCATCAAAGCGGTACGTCAGCATTAAATTATGACACGTGTCGGTTTACTGCTGGGATGTTGCTTCTGTCATTGCTTCCTCCTCACAACACATGGATTGGACAAGAGCCGGACGGCGCGGCGACGCGCCGTTACGAACTGTTACTGATTCTAATTTTAATTTTATATATTATTAAAATTTTGTATAAATTCATTTATGTTTTTTTAAATAGGAAAAAATTATTGCATCAGTATTTTCTCTAAAGAAAATTGGGAAACGAGAAGGAACAGAGACGTTACTTGCTTTCTTTTCAAATGAACGGCGCGTGGGTCCCATTTGTGAATGAGCTCACCCTTTTACCCGGCCGTTACGTTCGTAGTCACCGACTCACACGTGGCGCTCCCACATTTGGGTTTCTCGTACCGGGGATTTGAAAGCCGATCTTTGGAGTTTGACCTTCATTACCTCGCCTAATTTACTAATTATAGGCAACTATTAGGCACTGACTGGAATGGAATGGAATGACAAAATCGCCAGCCTCTTCTTTGTCTACTATTAAATCTTGACTATATAATATTATTCTCCTTAAATTATGAAATAAAATCAATAATTGAATTTATAGGCTGTTTTTATGAATAAAATAAAAATAAAAATAATTTAATTTAATATTCCCAAATGGGATTTTTAAGAGTAATGAATGTAATGGCTCCGGTCCCGATGAAGAATTATTATACCTTGCAGATAAAGAAGAGTTACATATTTGAAAAAATGACAGTACCACTAACGTTATTATTTATTTATTTGGTGAGAAATTGACACTAATTATATTAGACGCACGCACGGCTTCAGTTCCGAACTTTCTACTGGGTGCAGGCTGGCTAGTACCTGTTGCTTGACAGCATTGTGTTGTGATAGATGGAAATGACAGAAATGTACGTGTCTATCAAAAACCACTGAGAAAAAGGCCTCCTGATTGCCGGATTAGACACTTGAAATTGGATTTCAATATTACCCACTTACCAAATGTAGTTAAACACAGATTAATAGAACAAACTTGAGAAAACCCAGTGGGCAATCACGTCCTTTTGAAAACCCATCAGCTTCGCCAGCTATGGCTTTTTCTGTATTGAAACCCAGCCATTAGCTTCTCCAGTACGGCTTTTCATGTAAAAAAAGAAAATGAAAAGGAAAGCAGAGTCATTTTCAATGTTGAGAGAGAGAGAGAGAGAGAAGTGAAGTTGGCGTCTTTTGCCCTCCACGCTGCTTAAAACACGCAGTACCCTAGCTAGCAGATATGGACATGTCCCATTGACACGTTTTCAACTTCTAAAATATATCAAATTCTTTCTGTTTGCAAAACGCGAGAAAATAAACATAGCTAAAAGCAAACTCCAATATTTCTAGTAATTTTCTACATATGCACGTACATCATACATATATATATATGATGTATGTATATAGAGCTTGAGAGAGTTTTAAGAATATCAGAGATAGAAAGGGATAGAGGAGCTTCATGTTTTGTTGAATAAATTCACGAGAGGAAGGAAGATAAAGGAAAAAAGAAAGCAGTTGAGAACAATAACAAAGGGCTTATCGCATGTTTGCTTCACGCAAGCGGCTAAATGTGGGGGTTAAGGCTTTGCTCTCTCGCGTGGCTTTAAAGACTTCTTATATATCCTTTTTTATATCGCACATTTAAAAACTAGCCAAAAAACCATACCCACCAAACTCTAAAACACCACCTCCTCCTCCTCTTCCTCCTCCTCCTCCTCCTCCTCTTCTTCTTCTTATTCTTCAAGCCCACGAACCCTAATTATGTACCATAGTCATACATCATATATTCCCAAGAAAGAGATTATATAAAAGGAAAGAGAGAAAATCCCCCCTCCTTCCACCCAAAAAAAAAAAAAAGAACAAATGAGTGCAAACCCTAGTAGTAGTGGTGGAAGTGGTGGCGGAGGAAGCAGCAGCAGCGGTGGCGGAGGAGGGCCATGCGGGGCGTGCAAGTTTTTGCGGAGGAAGTGTGTTCCCGGCTGTATATTTGCGCCTTACTTTGACTCGGAGCAAGGGGCAGCCCATTTCGCAGCAGTGCACAAGGTGTTTGGGGCTAGCAACGTCTCCAAGCTTCTTTTGCACATTCCGGTGCATAAGCGGCTCGATGCGGTGGTAACAATATGTTACGAGGCACAGGCTCGGCTTAGAGATCCGGTATACGGCTGTGTTGCTCACATCTTCGCTCTTCAACAACAGGTGAGACACTACTCCATATTTTCTCGATCAATAAGGATTGTCATGATCTTGGGGAACATTATAAAAGCTTAATTTATTATTGCAAGTTAATCTCTGTAAGTGTTTAACTACATATATAGAAGAAATATATAATTTAGAGAAGTAATTAATTTAAGATACTCATCATGGCCTTTTAATTTCCTTTTTAACTTATCAAAAACCTACAACCCGAGTTTTTTTTTTTTTTTAATTAATTTTAAGGTCACTCATTTTTCTTGAATTGGTAGTGTTAATACTCTTGATTTTTTTTTTTAAAAGAGCAGTGAAGCACCATTTTTCTGTTCAAACCAAAGTAGTAGAAACAAAACAGAAATGGAGCCTTACTTTTCTACGAAGGGTGGCAAGACCAGATATAAAGGAAAGGTTTCATGTAAAGGATAGGAAGCTGCTCTCAGTGGCCTTAATGAGAAACAAACTTCGGTTTAAACAATTAAAAGGAAAAGTACGGGACATGCATGGGGTAGCACTGCTTAAGAAGGGCATTAGTATACTTTTCTGTGCTCTAGTACTGAAATCAAGAAGGTCTTTCTAACTGCCATGAAAAAAAGAAAAAATAAAGGTCTCTTTAATTACTCTACAAATGGTGTGGATCGGCGTTTACCGCAGTAGCATAGCCTAAAGTGTACCATTTTCTTGTGCAAATAGTTATCCTAGCTTGCTAGCTGTTATTAAGGAAATGGTCGGGTCGCTGCTCCTTGGATTAATTAAAGTACTTAAGCTTTTAGTGAAGGATAAGATTCAAAAGTTTCATTTCTTCTTTTCATTATAATTTTCTCGAAAAGTAAAGAGTGGGAACATCTTTATTTCTTTTTGTCTTTTTCAGTTCTTCCGTTTCGTTTTCATGAAACCATCCCCTTTACTTTCCAACAGTCCAAACCAGCTTATAGATATCCAATTAACATATTAAAGACGGAGAAAACTATATATGGTTTCATGAATAGTCAGAAATGGTCTATTTATTAATATCCCCGTAAACTCAGGATGGTGAGAATGTATATTTGCTTAACATACATATATTATTATGAAAAATCTTTCTCGTTACTGTTTACTACCTGACCACATCTCACATTTTATAAAAAACATTCATACACTTATGAAAAAATTGAGTCTGAGAGTGAATAGTGACGGATGAGTATAATTCTTTTATTATTATTGTTGATGATTTTAAAACATCATTTTCACGAATATACTACACCAGCACTAGCTAAAATATTTGCACTATTTTTGGCCAATAGAGGTCTACTACTGAATATATAGATATGCAAAATTGTAAATGCTCGAATTATATATACGGATAGAAATTATCTGAACGTGCACGTATAAAAAAAATACTCGCAATATGGCATAAAATATAAATTACTAGATCCGAGATCAATTACTAGCGTCCGCTTTGCCTCTCCCGAGAACAATTATGGAGAAAAAAAATAATTTTATTGGTCTATCACTATCCCCATATATGTCATAAGAAACCTTTATTTGCTCGCAACGCCATGTTCTTATGCGCATATTTCAAGTACCATTTCAGTATAAACAAAGGAATGAATCTTCAAGTTTTGTATAATATATAGTTTAATCGACTTGAATTAATGGACGTTGATTATGCTTGACTCATGAGCTTTATTTGTCTTCTTTCTCCAACTAAGGAATTAGTTTAATTGTATCTAGCTATGGCTAGCAGCTGGTTGCAATATTCATCAGTAGTCTATCTCTTGCATAAAACATTACTTGAAAATTGTAATTGTTTCTTGTCAAGGAAACTTATGTGCTGTATCATGATCAGCTGATCAGCTTAGTGGGAGTGGTGATTCTTGTATCTTTCTCTTTTTGCTAAATTATTTTAAGCAGGTGGTGAATTTACAAGCAGAACTCTCGTATTTACAAGCCCACCTTGCAACATTGGAGCTACCATCGCCGCCGCCGCATCAACAACCAACAATGATTGCGCCACCACCACTTTCCATCGCCGATCTCCCTTCAGCTTCCTCGATGCCTGTTACGTACGATTTATCATCGCTTTTTGATCCCATGGTACTGCAACCCTCATGGGTCATGCAGCAACAGCGACCTATGGATCCACGCCAATTAGGAGGCAGTGGTTCATTATCTGCTAGTGGCAGTACTGACCAGCTCCAAGCATTAATGGCGCGCGAACTCCTCCATAGACATGGGTCTCCACCACCCGGGACAGTGCCGTGCTCAACTCCTTCATCGTCACCATCTCTCTCCAAATGAGACTGATCATCATGACCTTATAATTAATTACAAGCACTCGATCCCTTGATTGGTGCTTCATGACCACCTTATCATGCTAGGAAGAGATCATCAGATCGAGCTTGGTTTTCACGTTATATTGGGCACGTTATTTTAGTACGGATCAGCTATAATATTACTTTTATTTTAACTACTTATTAGAGAAATTCAATTTAGTTCATTTACGTATTTGCATTCTGTTTATTTCTATAATAATTTGAAAAAAACAGAAATTATCACGAGTTCACAAACACATTCACGCTGAGAAGAAGAAATATTATGGTTCGAATTAACAAAATTGGGATCTTGGTAAACCTTCATAACTTAATACTTTTACCTCCAGCACCACAAAATTAGTCTGATTTTCTTACCAATGTTTCCAAGTTATCTATAAGAACCAGAATTTTTAAGGCAGGCTGCTACTTTCTTCGTAAGTTTTCCAAAGAGCAACAGGGCCCGTGTCCCTTGTACAGAGATTCCGTACATTTCGCAAAAAATCCCCAGTTGGCACGTATGAGTTGTGCCTTAACGGGCCCAATATCACTCAAAATTGGGCGGCTGATGAATCGCGTCTCCTTTTTTTCTGGGCCTTGGGCTTTTGAATTCTTATGATTACCACCGAGACCCAATTATCTAGCAAAGAGAGGACAAAAAATATGAGAAAAGAGAAGCGCAAATCACATGAGAATAGGCCTAGTTTAGATATACAGTTTGTATGGAATGAGATGAGATATTTTAAATAGTTTTGAGATTTTTTAAATTAAAATTAGATGAGATAGTTTGTAAAAAAGTGTATGTTTTGATAGTGAGATAAAAGGAGATAGTTTTGACTTTTTAGAATTTGATAAAGGAAAATATTAAAACCACAACTGGGTATTTCCAACTGGTTTTTTTTTTTACTTAATGATTAAGTAAGTATTTTTTATTGATTTTGTGATTTAAACAAAAATATATTTATGAGTAATTAAAAAATCTACTTAAATAAATTTAAATCCCAACATATAGTGGGAAGTTGTTGGTCGAAATTACTCTATAATTCTAAAAAATAATTTCTCTTTTTTAAAAGATATTATTCTTAAGATATTATTATTCTAAAAAATAATTTAAATCCCAAACTATTAGAAAGTTGTTGGCCGAAACTTTTAATTTCTCTTTTTTAAAAGATATTTTTATCTATTTATTTTTCTATATATAAGAAATTCGGCATTTTTTGTTCTAATTATAAATTATAATAATTTTGATTATTGTAATAAATAAGTATATGAATTATATTGTAGATTTGTTTAAAATAATTTATTCATTTCAAGTTTTATAATAAAACTCCAAAATGCACTTCTATTCAATACTCACAAAATTTTTCATTTCTTTATGAAAATATATTATTCTAATAATGACTTATTGATTATTCTATTGTAACCACAATGGATTTTTTTTTACTTTGTGAGATTCTTTTTACTGTTTATATAAGAAAATAATAAGATGAGTTTGAAAACTTAGAGATGTGTAATTAACCGTTTGGATAGACAAAACTATCTCATTCATACAAACAAGATGAGATAGTTTCATCTCATATGGTAAACCAAACCGAGCCTAAATTGATCTGTACATTTGTACTTGCACACTAGGAACACGCTATAGTGGGTGATCTAATATTCTTAGAATATATTTTTTAATAATATTTTTATCTTAAGATTTGAAAAAGTTAAATTGTTTATTATATTTTATTTGAAAGTTTAAAAAATTTATAATAATTAAATGAGATGAATTGAAATTGTTTCATTATCCAAACCACCCTACCGAACGGGCAAAATGCCAAGGACACGGAGCCAACGATACAAGTACTATCTTTTGACATTAAGATCCAAGTCGAAGTGAAAACCACCGGCATATAAACAGATCCCTATGATGCAGCTCCAATTCAGATGCTATACATGTCAGCCAATAAGAGGGAAGGTAGAGGTTATAACCTCCTTTATATTCCTCCAAGACACTCCAGCTACAATGATGGTGGAAGGAACTTTTTTTTATAAGTAGGAGGATGGAACGAAATAAAAGCTGAATAATATTCTTACCACGTCAACATTATTGGAAACTGAAAGAAGCACATATACACTGACCAAAAGATTGTAACCTAGGAAGAGGGAACTTTAAAATTGGCTTCACCTACAGCATATTCTCTCAAAACAAGCTCCACTTCTTCTACTACCCCTAGTCTCCGGAACCATCTAGCTAGTATTTCTGAAGCTTCTTTACCGAGCATAATGCCGTCTCTCTCTAAATTTACCAGAAACTCTAACGCCTTATTAAGCCTATTTTCCTTTTCAAATGCAGCCAACAGTAACGCTATACATTTATCACTTGGTTCAAGACCAGCCCTCCTCATATTTTCAAATGCAACACGTGCCTTTTCACTTTGACCTGCCATTCCATAAGCAGTTATAAGGAGCCCGCACAGCTTAACATCAGGGGGTAAACCAGCGCACTGAATTGCATCAAACACTCTCTGAGCTCCTTCAGAATCACCAATCATGGAGTATGCTCTCAACAGTGCCTTGTAAACCTCACTTCCTGCATATACTTCTTGGGCATCCATTTCGGTAAGTAAAATCTCTCCCTGCTTAGGCATTCCGGCTCGGATGTAGGCCATGATCATTGAGCCATATGATCTCTTATCCAAAGGTTGTCCTAGCAGCTTGAGTTGTTCAAAAGTGTCTTCAGCTAGCACAAGATTGCCAGCTTTGCTGTACATGTGAATCATGGTTGTAAGAGTTACCTGGTCACAGGTAAAGCCTTTACTCTTCATGGCTGACAGGGTCTTTTCAGCATCTTGAAGTTGGTTTTGCTTCCCATAAGCATGAATTATTTTAGTATAGTCACGAATATTGGCTTCAAACGATTCTTCTAGGAGGGCAAGTTCAGCAACCTAGGAAGCATGCCAAACTGATGAATTCACTTCAGATTGCAAGTTTTAAAAAGTCAAAAAATGCTTCATTTGAATGCACTGAACATCTATCAGGGCAATTAACTAAAGAAAACTGGGATTTTAGATATGCAAGAAGATATGCAAACTCATCTGACAGAGAAAAAGAAGAAGAAGAAGAAGAAGAAGATATGTTCAGTACAGGGACGTGCCAATACTCTCTTTCCTTACAAACTTATTAAGAATAATGTGCTTACCTTCCTGTTCAAAGAAAAGTACCCATATATTACAAGTCTGCACCAGAAATATTCCTTATGTCAATGGACCTCAACACCATATATAATCCCCACCGTGCCACACTTTTTCTGCACCAATAACTTCCCAGGGGCAACGACTATCAGGCTGGAAATATCTTGGACTCCCCTTTGGGGGCGTCTTTCAAAACAAAGAGTATTTGGGATGGAGTGGTAGAGAAGGTTGAGCAATGACTATCGGGCTGGAAGCGGCTATATCTATCGAAAGGGGGGAGATTAACCCTCATCAAAAGCACTCTTTCCAACCTTCCCACTTATTATCCTTCTTTATTTCCATTACCGATGGGTGTGGCAAACCGGATAGAAAAGTTGTTTAGAGCTTTCTTGTGGGGTGGCATGGGGGAGGAATCCAAACTTCACCTTGTGAGTTGGCAAAGGGTGAGCTGTCCTATTGCGAATGGGGGGTTAGGGGTACAAAATTTGTGTGCTTTTAACAAGGCACTATTAGGGAAGTGGTTGTGGAGGTACCAAATGGAAGGGAACTCTCTGTGGAGAGAGGTTATTGATCATAAGTATGGTTGTGTGTGGGGGGGATGGTGCTCTAAAGAGGGTAGGGGGTCTTATGGAGTAAGCTTGTGGAAATTCATAAGGAAGGGGTGGAACACCTTTGAAAAAAATCTCAAGTTTGAGGTGGGTGATGGAGCACGTACCCGCTTTTGGTTCGATGTATGGAGTAGGGAGAGTCCTCTTTGCATGGCTTTCCCAATTGTTTTTAACTTGGCTGGAAATCAACAAGCTCCAGTTTTAGAAGTTTTATGTCGTGCCAATGGGACGGTCACTTGGAATGTTACTTTTAGAAGAAATGCTCAGTACTGGGAACTTGAAGAGCTGGCAGTTTTTTACAGTTACTTGTATTCAGCAAAGCTAGGGGGCAATGGGGGTGACCGTATGTTGTGGACTCACACGAGGAAAGAATAGGTTACTGTTAAATCCTTCTACAAGGTCTTGACAATCCTACAACCCACTTTCTTTCCATGAAAAAGTATATGGAAGGTATTAGTTCCATCTAAAGTTGTTTTTTTTACTTGGACAGCTGCTCATGGGAAGATTTTGACGGTTGATAATTTAAGAAAGCGAGATATGATGGTTACGAAGTGGTGCTACATGTGTAAAAAGAGTGAGGAATTGGTAGATCACTTGCTCTTACATTGTGAAGTGGCTGGGGAACTATGGGCTGATATTCTTAGTAGAGCTGGGTTGAATTGGGCTATGCCCAAGAGTGTGGTAGATCTATTAGCATGCTGGAATAGATCTCATAGTAGCGTCCAACTAGCAACCATGTGGCGGATGATTCCTTTGTGCTTAATGTGGTGTTTATGGTCGGAAATGAATGAATGTGCTTTAACAACAAGGAGTGTACAACGGGGGAAATCTGAAGCTTTTTTGTATTCTCTCTTTTCCAGTGGTTTTCTGCTATTGTATTGAAGGGAGAGAATGTTCATGAGTTTTTATCTTCTTTCTAGCCTACTAGAATGTAATTAGGTGTCTCACTTTGTATACTTCCTGTGTACTTGGGCATTGTCTAGTTTCATGCATCAATAAAGATTATTACTTATAAAAAAAAAAAAAAAAAGTTCCCAGGGGCGTTAATCTCAGAAAGTGATGTAGATCATTCAAAGCATTATTTGTACTGAGGAGAAAGTTGATTTTAGTTGATAGGGGTGATGCACATATCCTTTCTCTACAACATTCTATTCACACACAAACAATTTGGCAAAGACCAATCAGGAGCCTTTTTGAGCTTGCTACTAGATGCTGGTAAGGATCTCGGTTGCGAGATCAAGAGCCTTCAAAGGTGGAAGTCTCTCTCTTTCTCTCTCTCAGTGAAATCTACAAAGTTCATTTGGAATTTTATCGTTGTATGGTCATCAAGANGTACCCGCTTTTGGTTCGATGTATGGAGTAGGGAGAGTCCTCTTTGCATGGCTTTCCCAATTGTTTTTAACTTGGCTGGAAATCAACAAGCTCCAGTTTTAGAAGTTTTATGTCGTGCCAATGGGACGGTCACTTGGAATGTTACTTTTAGAAGAAATGCTCAGTACTGGGAACTTGAAGAGCTGGCAGTTTTTTACAGTTACTTGTATTCAGCAAAGCTAGGGGGCAATGGGGGTGACCGTATGTTGTGGACTCACACGAGGAAAGAATAGGTTACTGTTAAATCCTTCTACAAGGTCTTGACAATCCTACAACCCACTTTCTTTCCATGAAAAAGTATATGGAAGGTATTAGTTCCATCTAAAGTTGTTTTTTTTACTTGGACAGCTGCTCATGGGAAGATTTTGACGGTTGATAATTTAAGAAAGCGAGATATGATGGTTACGAAGTGGTGCTACATGTGTAAAAAGAGTGAGGAATTGGTAGATCACTTGCTCTTACATTGTGAAGTGGCTGGGGAACTATGGGCTGATATTCTTAGTAGAGCTGGGTTGAATTGGGCTATGCCCAAGAGTGTGGTAGATCTATTAGCATGCTGGAATAGATCTCATAGTAGCGTCCAACTAGCAACCATGTGGCGGATGATTCCTTTGTGCTTAATGTGGTGTTTATGGTCGGAAATGAATGAATGTGCTTTAACAACAAGGAGTGTACAACGGGGGAAATCTGAAGCTTTTTTGTATTCTCTCTTTTCCAGTGGTTTTCTGCTATTGTATTGAAGGGAGAGAATGTTCATGAGTTTTTATCTTCTTTCTAGCCTACTAGAATGTAATTAGGTGTCTCACTTTGTATACTTCCTGTGTACTTGGGCATTGTCTAGTTTCATGCATCAATAAAGATTATTACTTATAAAAAAAAAAAAAAAAAGTTCCCAGGGGCGTTAATCTCAGAAAGTGATGTAGATCATTCAAAGCATTATTTGTACTGAGGAGAAAGTTGATTTTAGTTGATAGGGGTGATGCACATATCCTTTCTCTACAACATTCTATTCACACACAAACAATTTGGCAAAGACCAATCAGGAGCCTTTTTGAGCTTGCTACTAGATGCTGGTAAGGATCTCGGTTGCGAGATCAAGAGCCTTCAAAGGTGGAAGTCTCTCTCTTTCTCTCTCTCAGTGAAATCTACAAAGTTCATTTGGAATTTTATCGTTGTATGGTCATCAAGAAGGAACTAAACACCCTACAATAACTAATTTAAACGAGATATTCTCACTCTCTCCTTATAGACCTTGTGCAAGTCCCAATCAGGTTTTAGTTAATGAAATCAATAATAAAAAGTGCAACTTGTACACATGTACGATGAGGCATGAGTTAATCGAATTAATAAAGACATGAAAGTGAAAAAAAAATGAAAAGTACCTTTAGATAAAGTGGAGGATCCATTGTTCTCAATTCTTTAAGAACCGTAAGCCAGTCAGCTCTCCGAGGCTTCATAATCCTCACCCAAGCCGCCAACAAATCAGAAAAACTTCCTTTCTGAGGAGTGAAGCAGATAATCTGCCTCATCAGGGCCTTACATCGTTTGGTCATCTTAGGAGGGAGTTCAGCTATGGCCTTTTTTTGGGCTTCTGAGATGTTACGTCCTATCTCTACCCACTTAAACCTTGGTTTCTCTATCTGATCAATTACTGTTTTTTCTATCTGTTCCACATCCGGAGCAATCAATCGACAACGGAGTTTACCAGAGCCAATATTTCTGGGAGTTTTTAAAATAAAGTTTACCAATGGAGAGTAAATAGTTTTCCTACTATCATTCGTTAATGGATAGGTCGAGTGGGGATAAATGAGCATGTTACAAGCATAGGTGCCCATGAGCATACTGAGATATCAAAACGCAGAAAACATATATTATAACATGAATGAACTTGAATGTTTTGAACAATGAATTGGGAAATCCCTCAATTTGGAACTCTAAACAAAACTATATCAAAAGATTATTGAAGATGATACATAAGCTTATCTGCGATTCAAGGAAAAAAAGGGTATCAATAGATTCGAAGAGACCGATAATAATTCGTATCTCTGATCTCAGGTTCAAACGTAAATAACAAGAAGAAATCTGTATAACTAACTAAATGGAAAAGGATAGCGGAGAAATCGGAGAGGATTACAAAACAATTCTCTTATCCAGAAAAAGCAGGAAAATGTTCAAGATTTATATGGTAAAACCCTTCGGGAAATTGAATCTTACTCAGATGACCCACTGGAGGATTCACTGCCACAGCTAGAGAAGTGGGGGATACGAGAAGACAAACCTGCGGTTTATGTTGTTTGGCAGTGGTAGGAAGAACAAAGTAACGCATATGGCATTTTGGGTGTGAGAGAGAGCACTGCGCATCGAGCGTTGGTTTCCATTTATTTATCGAGGAATATTATAAAATTGTAAGAAAAAACGATAATTACACAATTGTTTAAACGATTATCTTTTAAATAAAAGATGTTTTTATAAAATAACGGGTAAAAATAATATTACTTTATAAAAATGTAATTGGTTCTTTTTTTTCTAGATGTTCAAAGTTGAAATTGTAGATAAAAATTAGATAGGAGGCAAGATTCAAGACAAACGAATGGGAATGGGTATGGCATCTAAAAGTGTTTACATTTAAAATCAAATTCCCCCCCAAAAAAAAGATGTTTAGGTATCTTGGACCTTATTCAGTCCAATCTTATCAGTCCATATAGTCTCAATTGTTTTCGTATGGGAAAATGTTACTGGCTCTGCTCATTTATCCCGTTTTGGCATTCCGTTTGACGTGATCCCTACACGTTCGACAAGTTTTAATTTTTTTAAAAACACGTTGCAATGCTGAGCCCCATCCCCCCCCCGGGGGCTATGGACCTTGCTCTCCTTTTCCCTAGCCATCACCCATCAACTTTGCCCCCCACATCGCCCATCAACCCTGCGAGCTCGTTTCCCCTCCCTTCCATCTCCGACGGTGGACAAGGTACTCTTTGTTTTTCCTCCCAAGCCCCATCGAGTTTACCTTCCCAGACCCATCCATTTCGCCATCCCCAACCCCACAAGTTCGAGTCCCACGAGTTCGTGATCCCCTCTCCTCCATCTCTCAAGGAATCTCCAAGGTTTTTTTTTTTTTTTACCTCAGTTTCCCTGATACTAGGGAGGCCGATCTCTAAAATCTTTTTTTTTTTTTTTTTTTTTACCTCAGTTTCCCTGATACTAGGGAGGCCGATCTCTAAAATCTTTTTTTTTTTTTTTGTCTGTAATTTTTTTGGTCTTCTGAGTAATTTTGCAAATGTTGTTGTTGTTATGATCCTTGTTATGAGTCACTGTATTGTACTAAGTAAGGGAATGGAAATGGAATGATGGCTACATTTGTGCAAATAGGGAGTTGAAGTTAGCAATTGCTTCATTCTATACCTTTTCCCTAAGGGTCGAAACATATTTGTCAACAAATTATTTTAGAGTAGGTCTAGAGTGAACGTAGTCGTCGAAAAATGCATTCATTCATTCATTCCACCGTGTAGTTGACATTCATGCCCAGAATGTGCCTCTAACATAGGCTAGCACCCAAAAATACCGATCATTATACAGTAATAATAACCATGTATTCTCATGCAAATCATATGTATCCAGTATACAGCACCAATGTTCCTAAAACTCATGCTAACTGAAAGAGTCATACGCGTATCTATGTATAGTACTTTTGATTTTTTCATATCGACAATGTAATCTAAATTTCTCATGAATTTTTTTCATTATATGCCACGAGCATAATCGATGCCTAGAAGTTGGAAACACCCTCGAAATTGTAATTTTCATGGCCTTGTCTTGGTCTGTGATAATTGCATTTGGCAGTTGGTTATTTATACATTGCAACTATGACTGAAATAACCACTCAAATGTATCTACATCTTCACTGGATACCAATCCGCACCCGAGTAGGATTGACTGCCCATGATAGTTAACACTCACAAATAGTGCAAAATGCATTTTATACGCATTAGTCAAATATGTTGTATTAAATGCAATCACATCACTGAATAATTCATACACAGCTCTACTCTGGACGTTTGTCCAAAACATATTCTTTAACTGCATCTCATTGTCAATGTCTATCTTATAATAAAACTCTGGATTTCTTTTTTACGTATTTTCAAAATATTTATGTAGAGCTACACCACTTCCAACCCCGAGACAAAGTTGTCGCGTCTTGTCAATGTAATTTCGACGCTCCTTCTCTCTGAATGTTACATTCTCATAACCCACTGCCTCAACAACTACATATATGAAATTTTTGGACAATATTATTCTTGCCTCGTCATTTATTTCAAGCCTCTTAGCAACACGAATATCAATCTTCTTAAAGCATCTGAAATGTCTTACCTTCTCCGGATTACAAGCGTGTGTATAATTCAATATCACCTTAGATACAATATAGCTACCTTCATCATTGAATATCGCATTAATCATAGGCTTACACCCCATATTTACTGTTTGTCTTGATTTCATAACATTAGTAATCCTACTATTTGATGTATATCTTCGTGCGCATGCCAAGCAAAACCATCTTACTGTCCCATCATCATCTTGTCTAATATTATTTTTGGATACCCCAAACCCCTTCATCTTACCATATAGTAAGCATGCACTTCTTCTACAGATGAAAATTGCATTCCAATCGTAGGTTTTTCAATAGTTTCAGCACCTCCAACCTCCCCCTCAATTCCTACCTTATCACACTCATTATTTGAATATTCTATGTAAGCATCAATTGCAACGTTTAAATTATCTACAAATATACAACACGTGAAACGGAGATATTAAAATAAAGCTTTGTAAAAATAGTTGTAATATAAAAATAGTCAAACATAAGGAAGCCAAAGCACAATTTTACATGTGGAACATGTCACTCAGCCCACAATTTTACAATCACAAATAGACAAAGCAAGGACTTGCCAATGTTTTTGAATCCTCTAATACTTTTCATGCAAATTATGTTGTGGTATTTTGCTTAGCACTTTGTACTCAGAAAATCATTTAATTAGTCTATAACAAAACTCAACAACGAGTCTCAGCCACAAACAAAACAACATTTGCAAAATTGCTCAAACATAGAGACGAAATTAGAAGACCAAAAAAATTCCAGACAAATGGAAAAAAAGTTTGTAGAGATTGGCCTCCCTAGTGCATGGGAAAATGACGTAAAAAAAAAGAGGAAAGTTTACCTTAAAGATTCTGTTGGAGATGGAGAAGAGAAGACCACGAACTCGTGGAGCTGGGGACGACAAAATGGATGGGGTTGGGGTGGGAAAAAAAACAATACACTGTCCATGGTTAGAAATGAGGTCGGAGATGGAGAGGAGGGGAGACGAGCTCACAGGGTCGATGGGTGAAGTCGATGGGCGATGGTTGGGGGGGGAGGGGGCTCAGTGTTGCAATGTGTTTTAAAAAAAATTAAAACTTATTAAACATGTAGGAGTCAAGTCAAACTGAATGACAAAACGGGACAAATTAGTGGGACCAGTGGTATTTTCCTTTTACATATGATATGAGATGAAATGATATAAGTCGAGATGAAAATTAAAAATTGAATAAAATATTATTAGAATATATATTTTTAATATTATTTTCTTTTTGAGATTTGAAAAAGTTGAATTGTTTATTTTATATTATATGAAGATTTGAGAAAATTGTAATAATTATATGAAATGAAATAATATGAATTGAAAAAAATTATGAAAATAAACGAGGCTATAAGTTTTTGAATCTTGATGGATGAGTCCAATTATATATATATATATATTTTACCTTCAATGGGTCATTTTATTTTCCGTAGGCCATAACAAATAAACTGGAAAAATCATCTTAGGTTGACCAATCCAAATGGACCTTCAATATAAGTTTTTGAATCACAATTTCATTTTTCCGAATAATATTTGCGTGACATTGTTTCTTTCTTATTTTTAAATCCGTTAGTCGTGACGCATAAAAGTGCCATAAATCTTAGATTGCACGTTGAGAAAATGGCCTATAAAGATTCATACAACCCAAGGCTCAACAACACACGGCTGTCCTCAAGGCAATATTGAAAAAATTTCCAACTAATTAAAAATAATCATTTTATTCATAAATCAGTTCGAAAAATATATCATCTACGTTATTGATGTGTTACGATTTAATTTTTAAAATTTAAATATGTGAATTTTTCTTATGAATAAACTCTTACCGTATTAGCAATTTTTGAACTCTACACCAATTTGTAAATAAGGTTTTTTTTTTTTTTTTAAATAAGAGAAATTATGTTTGTTTATAAATTTGCCTTTGTTAAAGTTTAAAGCAAGGTAAATGAAGATGAAAATTTATATTTAGAAGCTAGTGTACAAAATACATCCTTTATTTTATTGACTTGATTTATTTAAAAAATTTAAAATTTAAATCTATACAAATCAAATTTTATTATGTTAATAAAATATGTGCGATATATATTAGCAGTTCGCTTGAACATTTCATATTTCATATATCTACCTCACCTATTTTTAAAAATTAAAATTTTAAAACTCGAATAACAGCTTTTAACGGACATTAATCAGGTTTTCTACCTTCATGATTTCCCAAATTCGTCCATTCATTTTCAAGATTCGAAATCTCCAGCTCAACTCTCGATCAACAGCTAATCACACTCCTATTCTAAATTCTTCCTACCTTAATTACCCAAACCACCCCTCATATCCAACGTTGTCAGTGTTGCATGTATACTAGATAAAGGTTGAGGAAGGACAGATAGGGGGGTATTTAAGTCGATTGGGATACGAAATTGGACCGATAAAGAAAATGAAAATCCCAAATCCGATCTAAATCTCAACCCCTCTTTGTAGAAGCGGAAGCTCACTCTCCTTTCTCAACACCCCCTCCCCCCGGTTTCCTTCATTCCTCGAGAGTTTGATGCACCCAGAACAGTCGCATCCAATAAACTCGCCGACGGCTCGGTGAGTCAGCCCGTTGCTATCACTCGTAGGGCTAACAGTCTCGCCTACGGAACTTCAACGAGGGATAAACCCTCCCATTTCGTGCTGACCCCAGATCTGGGAGCTCCCCCCCTCGAATCTCCGAATTCGGGAATGGCTTCTTCGGAAGCCGATTCCCGGCTAAGCCAGGTCGTCTCCCCAGCCCTCGAGAAGATCATCAAGAACGCCTCGTGGCGCAAGCACTCCAAACTCGCCCACGAGTGCAAATCCGTTCTCGAAAAGCTCTCTTCCCCTTCCAAGAACGAGACCGAGACCGAGCCTGATTCCTCCGGCCCAGGCCCGCTTCACGACGGCGGGAGCATCGAGTTCTCCCTCTCCGACTCTGAGTCAATTCTCAGCCCACTCATCAACGCCGCTAATTCTGGTGTCCTCAAAATCGCTGATCCCGCCGTCGATTGCATCCAGAAACTAATTGCCTATGGCTACCTCCGCGGCGAGGCCGACCCCACCGGCAGTGACGAGGCAAAGCTCTTAACCAGCCTGATCGAGTCCGTGTGCAAATGTCACGATTTGGGCGACGATCAGATGGAATTGCTCGTTCTCAAGACGCTCTTATCGGCGGTAACATCGATTTCGCTGCGAATTCACGGTGATTGCTTGCTTCAGATCGTGAAGACGTGCTATGATATCTACTTGGGGAGCAAAAACATGGTGAACCAGACGACGGCCAAGGCGTCGCTGATTCAAATGCTGGTGATCGTGTTCCGGAGAATGGAGGCGGACTCTTCGACGGTGCCGATTCAGCCAATTGTGGTCGCCGAACTGATGGAACCGGCAGAGAAATCCGATGCGGATGGGTCGATGACAATGTTCGTGCAAGGGTTTATAACAAAGATCATGCAGGACATTGACGGAGTTCTGAATCCTGTTACCCCAGGGAAGGTATCGTTGAGTGGTCATGACGGGGCGTTCGAGACAACGACGGTTGAGACGACGAACCCGGCGGATTTGTTGGATTCAACGGATAAGGATATGTTGGACGCCAAGTATTGGGAGATCAGTATGTATAAGACGGCGTTGGAGGGAAGGAAGGGTGAGTTGGCGGATGGGGAGGGGGAGAGGGATGAGGATTTGGAGGTTCAGATCGGGAATAAGTTGCGGAGGGACGCTTTCTTGGTGTTCCGGGCACTTTGCAAGTTGTCGATGAAGACGCCGCCCAAGGAGGCGCTGGCGGATCCCCAGTTGATGAGGGGGAAGATTGTGGCTTTGGAATTGTTGAAGATTTTGTTGGAAAACGCCGGGGCTGTGTTTAGGACCAGTGATAGGTATCTCTCTCTCTGCCGCTCTCTCGCACACACGCACATGTTGCGTTCGGGGCCTCTTTTTGTTATCGTGTTTGTTAAAGCTACACTTGTGCTCTTTCCGCATTTCTTCTGGATGCGTAAATGTGAATTAATGCTGGATAGAAAAAATATGTAGTTCTGTAGCTAAATTAGAACTTCACTGTTTTCAGTTAATATAGCATGAAAAGGAACCCACTCTATAATTTGAAAACGGAATTTTCTATTTTTAACGTGTCTTTTCATTATTTTAACTCGGTATTGTCAGCTTGGTCTCTCAGGTGCATACTGAATTGTGTGGAAATAATTATTGGCACGAGAGATTAAATTGGGAAGTGTGGGGTCCTATTTCGGGGTGGGCAAGGAATAGGTTAGTTACAGGAAATCGTAGTAGCTGGTAGGAGATATGGAGGCTAGTAGTGAGACATAGCCAAAATGTGGATCTTTTTAGCAGTATAGCACGTTAACAATTCCTATTGTATGCACTTAGAGTAATTCTATTTTTAGGCCGGTCTACTGTTCAACACCCCACACTAATGATGTGGCAAACCTGGTTTCTTAAAAATGCTCTAATGCTCTCTCTCTCTCTCTCTCCTCCCTCCTTTGCTCTCCCCCTTCCTTGCCGAATCCTTCTTCTCCTCTCCCCCCCTACCCTCTGCGAATCCCTCTCCCCCCCTCCCAAAACCACTACCCCGTCAACTCTGCTCTCCCCCCTCCCTCATTTCTTTGTTCTTCCCCCTTCCTCTGCTGAATCCCTCTCCCCCTCCCAAAACCGGAGTTCAGTCACTCAAGAGAGAGAAAACGAGCCCCAAGTACAATGTTTGAAGTTCTTATTCTTTGGTGCCTGTTTTCTCCTTTGTGCATTTTTTTTTTTTTGGGTTCAAGCTGTAATTACTGGTGGGGTTTTATATGGGTGGTTTTTGTGGTTTTTTGTTTTCTACTATTGCTTGTTTCTGGCATCTTAAGTCATGCAAGAAAAGGTCCATATGTGTTATTTGGTTGGGCTTCGGCAGGGAGGGGGGAGAGCAAAGAAGGAAGGGTGGGGGGAGAGCAGAGAAGGAAGCGTAGAGGGAGAACGTGGGAGGAGAAATTCAAATGGAAGATTCGGGAAGAATGTGGAAAATGTGGGGAGTAGTCTAACGAATTGTTTTAAAAATAAAAAAATAAAAAAAAGCCAGCTCAGCTGGTGTGTGGTGCTGGAGACTTAAGTGGCCTAAGAGTAGAATTACCCATGCACTTATGGTACTAGGATTGACTTCCTATTGTATATCATTAGCTGCACAAGAAACTGTGCTTTGTGTAGATAGATATAGCTTCGTGTTTCAAGACAACCTTGATAACTGTGGTACCTAGAAGTTTGCTACTTTTCCTATGCAGTCTAGACTCACTTCATGTGGAAAATTTAGTCTTGCGCCCATCACAAACTTCTTTTTAAAGGTTCACAACACATGATTTTTTTTTTTTTTTTCCATAAATGTCTGGGCTGGTAAATTCGAATTTTATTAGTTATTATGACCTCAGGCTTGGTCTGTTTCCTGTAAATGGTGAATGCTAATGATGTGCCCCACCAAAAAATTGCAAGTTTCTAAGGTATAATCTTTGCATTGTACACAAGAATTCAAATAAGTAGTCTACTCCATCTTGTTTATTTCCTGGATTGTCCTGCTGCTTATGCTTTCAGCAGAATCACTTGTGGAAAAAATCAGTTGGACTTTGTTTTGTACGTCTCTTGGCTAGATACTTGGTTTAGGCATTATCAAATGATGTGGGTAGGGTTGCTTTACAAACAGATCTGTACAAATCTAGCATTGCTTATCAGCTATGCCATACTTGGTAGGCAGTTAGTTAATTAGATTCACACCTGCATTCTATCAAGATTTAGCTATATGGCTTGCTGAACCACATTTGGGTTCTTTCTTTTCTTCATTGGCTCTAATATTTGAATATTTGTAGGTCTGCAAGTCTTGCTCTGATTTCTTTCATGTGTAAGCACGTTTCATTACTTTAGTTGCCTTTGCTGAAAAGTAACTCTCTCTTCTATTGCTTTCTCACACTTGTATTTTTTGCGTTTTTCCCAACTAGTGACGTTACTATTGTGAAATTTGTGTCCTTCTTAATATGTTTGTGGTGAAACAGGTTTTTAGGTGCCATCAAGCAATACTTGTGTCTGTCATTGTTGAAGAACAGTGCGTCAACTCTTATGATTGTTTTCCAGCTTTCTTGCTCCATTTTCATTAGTCTGGTGTCAAGATTTAGAGCTGGATTGAAAGCAGAAATTGGAGTATTTTTTCCTATGATTGTTCTGAGAGTTTTAGAAAATGTTGTTCAACCTAATTTTCAGCAGAAGATAATCGTGCTTCGGTTTCTCGAGAAGCTCTGTGTTGACTCACAAATTTTGGTGGACATATTTATTAATTATGATTGTGATGTTAATTCGTCGAACATATTTGAGAGGTATGTTCTGTTTCATCTTGCAAAATTCATACTTTTGAATATAATGGTACAAAAGCATGTCCAAGAACAAGAATTTCCAATGTAACAACAGAGCTCATTGCTACATTCTTGTGCTTTCTCTTGATGTTTTGAGAATGATTGATTTGGTTTTGAAGTTAACATTGTATGTATCCTTCTTTTTGTTTTTGCTGATCTTCCCAGAATGGTCAATGGACTTCTTAAAACTGCACAAGGTGTCCCTCCTGGTGTAACCACCACACTGTTGCCACCGCAGGAGGTGACCATGAAACTTGAAGCTATGAAGTGCTTGGTAGCGATTTTGAGATCAATGGGAGATTGGATGAATAAACAGTTGCGTATTCCAGATCCTCATTCCACTAAGAAGTTTGAATCAGCTGATAGCAGCCCTGAACATGGAAGTCTGCCCATCGCAAATGGGAATGTGGACGAAGCTGTTGAAGGGTCAGATTCTCATTCTGAAGCTTCCAGTGAGGCTTCTGATGTTTTGACGATTGAGCAACGACGAGCTTACAAGCTGGAACTTCAAGTAAGTTAATTTGTGATGTTTGGGCCCTGGGGCACAAGCAGATCTCTCTTTTGGCCCCTTTCTGTAGGCTATTTTCTATTGAATCTCATGTACATTTTGTGGCAGGAAGGTATATCTCTTTTTAATCGGAAACCTAAGAAGGGGATCGAATTTCTTATCAATGCAAGCAAGGTGGCCAACTCACCTGAGGGAATAGCATCTTTTCTTAGAAACGCATCTGGTTTGAACAAGACTTTGATAGGTGATTATCTAGGAGAAAGGGAAGAGTTACCACTGAAAGTGATGCACTCCTACGTTGATTCCTTTGAATTTCAAGGTATGGAGTTTGATGAGGCAATCAGGGCCTTTCTTCAAGGCTTTAGGTTGCCTGGTGAGGCCCAGAAGATTGATCGAATCATGGAGAAGTTTGCTGAGCGTTACTGCAAATGTAATCCAAAGGCATTTATAAGTGCTGACACAGCCTATGTCCTTGCTTACTCCGTTATAATGCTCAATACTGATGCTCATAATGCTATGGTGAAGAACAAGGTGTGTGCACATTTTCCATTTGATCTAGTCATATGCTTCATACAGCATGCTAATAGAGCCCCTCTCTCTGTCTCTCCTGATCATTAAAATATGCAGATGTCAGCTGATGATTTTATCAGGAATAATCGTGGCATAGATGATGGAAAAGATTTACC
>QEOT01003248.1:66995-102960 GCA_003123785.1 Pterocarya stenoptera
GACAACGAGACTCCCAAAGCAATAATTTCGTGTAAAGAAGTTTCCATTCAGTTCTGCATTTGGTTTACCTATAATATATTATGTATTCCTATTTCTGTTGCAGGAGAATGAATAATGATGCCTCTCTACAAGATCAGGATTCAGGAATCCGACTTAAGAGACTGGTTATAAGTTATCGTCAGTCTACTTTTGATGAAGAGAATACCTTCCAGCTGTTCATCCCCAAATAACAGCCCCTCAATAATAACCTTTCATGTAAGTTCTTCAATAATAACACCCTACAGAAGATCGCAAACTCTACAAAAAGCTTCTGTGCCCTCATTGTCTTCCACCCTGACCAGAGAGACAAACTCACAGAAAACCAAGTGTTGTGCCTCCTTCATCTTCCACCCTGACCAAATCCATAGAATACCTTGCTAAGCTGAGACAAGCTCTTTCCTGCCGAGCCACGAAGGACGGAGATCGTCCTCCCGAGCCGCAACGGACTGATCTCGCGACCCCCGAGCACCCATCCCAAACCCAAGGGTCTTGAAGTGTCCCATTTGAGAATATTGCCCCATTCACTAGTTGAGTTTTTTTCTTTTCTTTTTGGTTCATTTGGCCTTCGACAGCGACGAAGATCGAGAGAGCGACTTGTAGTGGAGTCGACGGGGGCGAGAAAATGGCAGCGAGCTGAGTATTGCAAATCTAAAAAAATGGCGGTGTGGTTTTCATAGGGTGATCCACATTTTTTTTTTGTATAAAATGAGATTTGTGTTATGGTGGTGCTAGGTGCTATTGGCGGTGATGTTAGGAAGAAATTGTGCTCTATTTTTGCTCCTAAAAAACATAGGTTTGTTGGGCGGCATCTGGGCTATTTTCATGGTGACGACGGACTGATTTTGAGAATATTGCCCCATTCACCACTCTGTTTTTTTTTTTTTTTTTTTTTGGTATGAAAAAAATGAGATTTGTGTGTTACGGTGGTGCTGGGTGCTATCGATGGTGGTGTTAGAAAGAAATTGTGTTAGGTTTTTAGCTGTTTGTTGGGCGGCGTCTAGGCTATTTTAATGGTTGTTCAAAGCTTACTATGGAGGTTAGATTTGGGGCTTCGTGGTGCACTTTTTTTGCAATGCCATACAATGCTCGGTTGTCTCATGGTGGATTGAATTTTTTTTTTTTTTTAATTTAAATTGTGGCAAGGGTGGTAGCGCACGACGGTGGAACTGAGATGGCGTCAGACTAGTGGCGGTGGAACTCTGCTTTTTTATTGTGCGACGGTGAAACTAGAAGTAATTTTTTATTGTGAATGAGTGTATCTTTTCTTTCCCATGTGAACGAGTGTATTGTAAATTTGATGTAATTTCTGAGGTGATAATATATGTATGTAAGTCTGTTAAACAAAGAAAAATAGCCCGACCGGTTAGATGGAAACTCTTTGATGAAAGTAAATAAAGAAGGCTTGAAAAAGAGAGCATATTTATTCCAGGATGGTTATTAAACATCATGATGATTGCCACTGGCGTAGAAAACAATCAAGGGAAGGGAACCTCTTATCCACAACAAGTAAAAACAAACAAAATATAATATGTAAAGAAAGGTGAGGTGGTTAAAGTGAAACTATGGCGTCACCTTTTGTTAAAATCAATTGGCAAATGGACTTTTGGATTAAACGACGGATTAAATTTTAATAAATAGACGTAGCTTCCCAAAGTCTCATTCATGAATGGAAAACCCCAAGGCCTCATCCTCGTCCATGTCCTTCCAAAAGCCCCTTTTTTTTTTTTTCCTTTTTTGTTTTTACGTCTTTTTAACGTTTAACTTGGAAGTTGGAACTGCTAACGTATCCTCAAAGCTTTTCTCCAAGTTGTTGATTGGAGTTATTTTTTCAATATAGGTACCGGGCCCATACTTGAGGGAAGTGCTACTATACAATATAAACAATTTAATTAATTAATTTTTTTATTAATTTAAAGTTTTTTTTTTTTTTTTTATATGAGAGCAGAGACATTTGAATTAGAGAGAATACTCGAAACCATCTGATTCTACGGTCCAAAACAAAACAAGGTCTGGTTCCAACTTCCAACGCCAAGCTTTAAGTTCTGAGATGGAAACAATAAAAAATAAAGTTGTTTTTTTTTTTCTTTAGCCAGTCTGGTTGGAGCAGTGGAATGAACCGAAACAACTTGGACCTTCCAAGGAGTTGGAAATACAAATGGGCCCAGCTTATACCAGCCCTGAAAGGTTGAAATCGGAAAACAAGTTCTGAATGGACCCATTAAACACAAAGGGACCGAAAAATAATCTCCAACAGGCCGATGACGAGCACTCTATTGTCAAAGAATTCCTTCGCTTGCTTCTCTCTTCTATGGAGCCAAATCTATAGTTATTTTTGGTCGCATTCCTGTAAGGGGGTATACAGTTCTCAATCCCCACATATATTTTTATGGGAAGTTGTAATTGAATATGTTGAACACATAACAAGTACTCTCAACTCCCATCGTTTATATAATCTCAACCAAAATTTTCCATTTTTAATCAGGTATCAACTTGATCATCGTCGCTCTTTCTCAACTATCTTAGCACAGGAAGTCCAAACTTCTCGAATGGCATCATTTTGTTCTGTTTCGGGTTCCATATATAAATATATATATATATATATATGTGAAAAAAGAATTATTTCTTCTTACGATGAGAACTTTTCGTAGGTAAACGAAATCATATAAGTAATACCTCAAAGTCATCGATAAAGCAAGCACAATGTCTCCGGAGACATGAATTTCTTAACATGATGAGTTAGACCAGTCTTTCTTATATTAAACTGCCAAAAAATTTACGTTTCTCATGATGTCTAGTTATCCTATATATATTAAATATTATTACAAAAATATTTGGCACTTCCAAATAGGTTGGAACTGTGTTTTAGGAAACCCTTGCTTTAATATTGAGATTCATTAAAATAGTTTTTGTTTTTTTAAATTTTCATTTTGCTATATAGTTAAAAAATGACAGAAAAGAATCAACACAGACCAACCTTCTGGACAACATCTATTAAAAGATCGAAGTAATTAACGTCTCTGCAGGGCCAGCCTTCAACTGCATGCATGGGTAAATTTATAAGTTCCTAGCTGCATGGCTAGCTGGGATTCTGTAACCTAGCTAGCTTGTAAGAAAACCATTTGTATATAAGGGGTTTGCCATGTAATCCAAAACATTAGAAAGGGAGAGAGGAATTTAATTAATGCGTAGAAAAGTGGTTAGAAGCCTCGATCGAATTAGGAACAATTTATAAGGTGTTTAATTTGCATAAAGAACTCCTACATGATCTACAAATTATGATCAAGGAAAAAATTAAAGAAGAAGAAATTATCTTTGACATTTGTGTAATTCACTTGAAAGAGGTTGATCGGTCATGAAGAGGTTAGTGAATGGATCATGACTAGAGTGATTCCAAATCCATCACCATCTATCACATGGCAACATTGGTTTTGGTCGGCTGTTTAGTTTCTAAAATATTCCCATTGCTCGATGCTACTTTGATTAATTAACTAATTAAAGTTTGAAAAGCTTTGTTATTGATTGGTCTTGCATCGATCGAGGACAACAATTGGTGCAACAATCTCAATCCACTTTGAGGGTAAAGCGGCTCTCAGTAAGAACATGCAACATTAATATGTTAAAATCGAAGCAATATATAGGTGCTCTTCACATGGAAGTGATATATATATTTATATATATAAATTGTAATCTCTTTGAGGTGGTCCATCCCTATCTTTGAATTAGCTTTACTGAAATTATTATTTATTTGGACATGATATTATAAAATGGATTTGTTTAATGACAGAGTCTCCATTAAGATAAGAATCATGATAATGTTAATGTTAATGTCAAGCACTAGGACAAGAGTTGCAACAACTTTCTGCTAGATTTTATTCATTTCTTCTTCTTTCGTTCCAAATTAAGGGAAGATCTACTATGTTTTTCTCGATCGACGACTTCTTGATTGTTCAGTTTCACAATATTTTCAACATTTATATAAGTCATTTTTTGGGTTTGTTTATATGAACTGGCCCCGCGCGTGACCTGTATAAGCTGCTTCAACTTAATAATTGGTTGCCTTGAATTAAGTAGTACATGATGTGAGCTCAAGAATTTTGGTCTATAAAAACCAATTTAGAAAATGTCAAGAGTAGTACCTTATTATACGTGCCCACATTTCATGTGAAGCCCTAGCTAGCATATAGTTGACAGGGATGGAAGCAACTTCAAAGGAAAAGTACTAATTCTAAACTCGTGCCATGAAAAATCTTAGGATTTGAAAGAGGCTTGGTTTTGGTAAATTTCTCCCAGAACGCGCTATAAATATATATATATATATATATAATGATCATGAGAATGAATTGGACATGATATCAATGGGTGAAAAAAATTTGTAAACTGTTTCTGCTAATTTCCACTGGTTCCAAAAACAAGAAAAATAATATATATATAAGTAGTACTAGTACTTCAACAAGGCCGGTACATATATAGATGGTTGTGTAAGCGCCGCATAGTATTCTTTTTAAAAAATAATGGAATCAACTATTAAAAAATTAATTTTTCATATGAATCCTATATTTATTCATTTAAAAAAAAAAATAAGTGTACGTTTAATAACTGTAAATATTATTTCTCAACAATTTAATAGACTCCACTACAATAAAAACGGCCTTATGCGACTAATTTATCGCGACGAAAAGATTATTCACAATTAATTTGATTGCGAATAGTCTTTTGGTAGCGATAAATTGATCGGAAAAAGTCATTTTGTTGTAGTGCAACCAAATCATGATCAATCCGAACAGTTCATTTAATTAATTAAAAGGTGTCAACGTACTGGTCTTCAAGTACTTCATGCCATACTCGCTAAACCAAAGCACTATAGTCTATCGCCATGCGATAATTCAAACATTTGGGAAATGTAGAAAATTTCTGGCATACGTCAAAATATCCTCATTTATCACACACCACTCATGACTTGATCAATAATATCCTGAAATTCAGTGGCAGTACTGAAATGCAGGCTAGCTGCTAGAGACAAATGAAAAAGATGGCCGTACCGATGCAACTAATTCATTACTAGAATAATATTATTATTCACGGTAGACACGGGGCGGGTGATCATGAGATCCATCGATATTATTAGATCAGGGGTTATAATTTGGTGATGAATACGAGTTGGATTTCACTAACTAGGAAAAGAGATGTTGGCAGCAAGTTGACCGTTTAAGAAAATGATGGTTTGTTGTGTACATTTTTTATGTTTGTTTGTCGATCGAGAGAGATGGCCGACGGATGGTTTGCTCTGTGTTATCACCAAGTATTTTAAATATTTGAAAGAGAGAGAGTTCTTATGTATAAACAATGGAGAAATATTTGCAATGGATGAAGGAGAATCAAAATTGGGGGTCCTCTCACTCTCCGGGACGACCGGCCCGCCTTCTTCTCGCACGTTACTCTTTCTCTCTTAAATAGTTGATTTAGGATATGTTTGGAAATACAATTATTTTCATGTATTCTCAGATTATTTCACTATTATTTATAAATCATTAATTCATTATTATTCACAGATGTTCTGAAATATTCTTAACATCCAAACAGAGCATTAACGGAAGATGTGGGATAGTAACCCGCCCATATATTGGAAAGCTGTAACGATGATGAAGCTGCTTGCCCTCTCAATAGCATGAGTACTAGCGGTGCCCTCTCGTTAAATATATTCCAATGTGTTCACTAGTTCACCTCCACATTTAAAGAATATTCCAATCTCTTACAGAATTAATATATATCATAACTTGTTATTTCTAAGACGTACATAGCTTCTCAAATATTTTTACTGTCATTTTGCACCTGATTTGGTACTATTTATTAATCTCGACGTCTAGATCAATGGAAGTTTAAGAAAATACGTACAGTATTAAGTAGACCCCAGATTCGGATCAGCTCGTCTAAGGCATGCAGATCAAAGATGATCAATCTATATATAATAGTAATTTTTTAAAAATTCAAAATTTAAAAGGATTCAATTTAATGCATTATCTTTTCAAATTAATAAAGCTATAATTAAATCTCCAAAAATAATAGTTTTTAATTTTGGAACTCAAATAAAGCTAGTGATCATAACTTCCAAAAAAATGATCAGATTTGTATGTACTGACTTTTCAATGTTGACAATATCTTTGAATTATCCCTTTAAGAAACCAACAATATATATGAGACACGAAAGCTAGCTAGCTAGCTAGATATTAAAAGTTAACAAAGTCTCAAATTGAGAAAAGAAAAAAGAGATAAAATATGTATATTTATATAAACGTACGCGCGCGCACATATATATATATATTTATATATATATATATATAAAGAGGATGGAGAGTACATACACATGATGTACACTTTTTATTTTATTTTATAGAAGAATACACATGATGTACACACGGTTAATCATAAGTGGATATAATAAGGATATATATATATATATATATGAGTTTCGAAAAACAAAAGGCAAGTGTATGGGATTTGTGAGCTGTCTCATAACTTGAATGTCCACATGATAAGATTGTCGGGTTAGTTGAATGAATTTATCTAAGCATGCGTAATGCTGAGCATGTAAATCAGAAAATTTCCGATTATAAGTTAGGCATTTAATATTGTAACACATCCAGGATTCTTGACGTGATACCGAACTTAGATTGGGATCTCCATATATGTATATATTTCCTGAAACTTCTAAGGTGTAAATTAACTGAGGTTTATACATAGAAAATCGAGAGAGAGAGAGAGAGAGAGAGAGAGAGAGAGAGAGAGAGAGTAGACTATCTGAACTACTTCCTATTTGAAATCTTCATGTAATTAAGAGTTAAATTTCTCTTAGCTCCGTATTAGACCCTAATGATCACGTGATCTTACAAATTTGGCAACTCTTTGTGCCCCAAAATAATTACAGTAGTCCTATTATTATTTATTTTGGAAATGAATGGCATGGCAGAAATGACAATAGAGAGGTAATGACGAGGGGGGTATTAAATGGAGAGTCCGACAGAGAGCATCAAAATAAAGGGTTACTTTCGTGGGATTCAGAGCTCGTAGTCTACACGCATGAGGAGTGTTGGGTTCGACCCGCTCCGAACACAGAAAGGCCGCTCGTGCTGTGTACTCTCTCTCTCATGTCTATCTGTCTCTGTCACTGTCTCTGTCTCTGCCACTGTCATCACCTCTCGTCTCGTTTGCTCTCTCTCTCTCTCTCTGGTTCATTTATTCATTCACGCCCACACACTTCGGTTTGCCATTCAACGTACAGCACCATGGACGATGCAGTCAAACTCTGTTCATGCCATTTCTTTAATTAATTAGCTAGATGCGCTCCCATTTCCCATCTCCACCCCCTATTAATTTTCTGGGAGTTCCTGATCATCTAGCTAGCTACTACATACCTAGTGCTTGTTTACGGTAATTGTGCGCATGTTATAGACTCACGCTTACAAAATGGGGCGCATGACTGTTTATGTATTGCTAGCTCGGCATGCACAAGGATGATGAAGTAGCTCAGCTCTCCACCAAATTTAGTTATTCCAATATTAATATTCGTTATATTCGTGCATGTCTGCTAAAGCATGGCGCTTATAGGTGCTGCAAAATAACATTTTCTTGTAGCACGTAATTTGCACTTAGGTTTTTTTTTTTTTTTAATGGTAGATTTTAACGAATACCAACAGTAATGTATACACGGGGTGGGTAAAATTCCATTTTTCTTTTTATATTTACGATGTAATTATCGATCCAAGCCTTCATGACATGATATTGCATACGAGAAGGAAATCATAAATCTCATGCAAGTTGCAATATAACATCTCAAATAAAAGTTTCTACTACGTACAAGGAAAAAACAATGAGCAGAAAAACTATGGGAAATTCAAATTAGCCTGAACCATTAATAACCTTGGAAACGAATTCAATATATATCACCGAAAAGCAGTTCTCTTTCTCCAATCCCCTAATATTATTTTTAATCATTTTGCATTAAATAACATTAATGTACGCTACTAATCCATTGCATGTAATCGATCGTCATCGATTAATTTAGAAATTCTCATCTTCAATGCTTATCGATATATTACTACCTGTTAAAAGTCAATGGTATCAAAATCGTGAGAACAAGTACTGATCTACTACTAGAATTCAAAAGCCATGAGGTGTAGATTGTTACGCTCACGAATTCTTTAATTTCAATGAAGACATGATGTGTCAGGATCAAGGGCGATTTAAAGGGCATTGAAATTTGAATCTCGGTAAGATCCAACTAGCTAGCTAGCTAATTTGTAAGTCAACAATATGCGGTGTGGCTGTCATATCTTAAATTACACTCAATTGTCTACGTAACCAGTTTCTACCTATGCGCGCGCGGCCCAATCAATTAATTGCTGACTACCTGTTTAATCTGCTCTCTAATCTACTTAATTTTGCAAGCCCTCCCCCACCCTCTCTCTATCTATATCTATATCTATATATATATATCATATATATATAGATAGATAGATAGATAGATAGATAGATATTGAGGGGAGTATTTTTTAATTATTATGGTTGGACATCCAATTGCTTATCATTTATCTGCTTCTACATTCCAAAACTGTTAGCATAAGGTAAATAATTATAAGATCAATATATATATATATATATATAACGTAGCATAGCTTTATTAACCAGCTGGCCGCACATGCTACGTCTTCCTCAAAAAAAGTGCAAGACATTGGTCTCTTGCAACTTTAATTTGGAACAATGTTATTGAATCGCTTCGGCTTCAAACTACTTCCCTTGCAATCCGGGAAGCGTGAAAAACATAAAACGAAATAAACAAATTAATTAAGGGTTTTGGGTGAGTGAGTGAAATATATAATATATATAAATATATATACTAAAAAGAGTATATATTTTTGTCTTGAGTTATACTTGCAAATTGGTGTGCAAACACACTATTGGATGTATTTGGTATGATGGTAAAGGGGTTTAAAAATAAGTTTTACTTTTTTCTTCCTTCTAAACCAAAATACTCGTGCGTGCGTGAGCTAGATGCATGCTGACCCGATGTGGGGGGACAAAATCCAAGGTTGCCCGACGTACATATATATAAATATATATAGTACTTTTGCAATGAATTAATTTCGGCAACTTTGATTAACCTATATTTGTGTTTACTTTATTTCTTTTCTTATCTCTATATCGTTAAAACTATTTATACAATAATTAGTTTTTAGTTATACATGAAAGTTCTTTTTTTTCAATATCTAACGTCGACTAACGCTACCTAATATGTATAATAGCATAAATTATATATATATATATACACACACACATGACCCCTTACGTGCTTGCGCATGCATATACATTATAATTAAATACAATATGCATGTCTTGAGTTGGCATTTGAGAGTTAAAAAACAGAAGTGCTCATACACATTGTAAAAAAACATGAGTAAAAAGAGCATTTTGTAAAGATGCGCGTGGTAGAACTTCCACCATCTTCGTGATAAGATAAGAGTGAGTGGGAAGGGAAGCAGAAGGCGGAATTAAGGGTCACGTCCGTCTCGCGATCAGCTGCCCTAACATTCTAAACATCAACATCAGAGACACCGATCGAGAGTCGCCCCTAAGACACGCCCCCTGACTGATCTCCTGACCCAAAAGCTAGCGCCTCTCTCTCTCTCTCTCTCTCTCTCTCTCTCTCTCTCTCTCTCTCTCTCTCTGTGAATGTCCCTACCCCTTGCACCAAACAACGTATTCCACTCTGATCATGAAACTGAAAATGTGGAATGGAGTAACCGACCCGGCAAGGCTGTAACTTCTTCAGAGCAGATAAAAAAGAATCACGTCAAGATCTCCAGTACTTTCGGTTTCATTTTTTGTCTTCTTCTTCCTCATAATTAAACGACATTTACAGCCTTTTATCGTTTGGTTGTGGATAATAATAACTTTGTGAGGTGGGTACGTATAATATGCATGCTGGATTCAAACTCGCGGGTTTTCGATCTATAACCGTTGATAGGGAAATACTTCTTCTGGTATACAAATATAAGTATATGATAAAAGCTTCTTAAAGCTATATTATGACGTAAAAATCATATGAACATTTGGTTGATCTTTTGTGGATATGCAGATTTCAATAAGGAGAAGAGAAGAACTAATAGTAGGGCTTTTAAGCTTGAATTCCTTGCAGCTGTTGAACTGCAAAGTCTTGAATATATGTAATGCACGAAAAGCTTTAAAAATTGAAGTATCTCTTTAAAGTAAATTTAGTGGTCAGAAATCTCATAATGAGTTCCAACATTTTGAATTTTTGTGTATTATGGTTCAATGGGACGAAACAATTCTTGTTTGGACAATGAAACGCTGAAACAAGACAAACCCGTTAAATAGAATATTTAGGCGCGCTTCCGAAAATTACTGGACTGATTTTTGTCCCACTAAATTTGACAATTTTGTCGAGGATAAAAGTAGAAAGTTACTCAGCAAGTTGTTTCAGGCAAGTTGGTAGCAATAATTTTGTAACCAGAAATTAATCATTATATATGGTAAGAGAAGGCAAGAGAAGGAAAGGATGAGAAAGCGAAAGAGTATGGTTTCGAGGAAGCACATGAAAGGACAAAATGATCCTGTACCGCAGGCTTCTAATCCTAGATAGCCAAGGACTTATGTCCTTGTAAGCAAGAGAGAGAGAGAGAGAGAGAGAGAGAGAGAGAGAACGTGGGGTGTTGGGGCCCCCTAAGGGATGAGGTTGAGGAGAGACACAGGAGAGAGAAAGACAGTGGGGCCCAGACCACCGCCCATGCGCACGCTGTCTTACCAAAACCAAACCCATCATCGATCCGATTCCTTAGACCTAACCCTAACCCAACACCCTGTACAGTACTACTTACCCGGAAAGCCAACACGAGAAAGCCCCACCCCAAATCCCTACCCAAACACACTTCTCTAACCTCTTCTTGCACTTTTACTGGTTCTTCCTTTCCTCCAAAACCCTTACCCAACTACTTTAAGCATCATTGAAAAGGCTTGTAAAGTCATTCCTATGAGAAACAACACCTCAAGGAGTGGGTAAAGAGCAATAAAGATGCATGGATGATTGAGCCATTTCAGCTGAGAATTTGGTGGTTGTGCCAAATTAAGAGCCTTTCCTTTATTCTTCTCTGGTGAAGGTTCGTAGGATTTGCTTCATCAAAGAACCCAAAAAAAGACCAAGAAAGAAAGTCACAAAGCTAGAAGAGTGAAAGCCAAGAACGCCACCTGACCACCCCTACTTGACCTAGCTAGAGTTTGAGGTAACAAAGCTCTAAAAATGGACCCAGTCACAGCACACGGCCGTCCTCTCCCTCCGCCTTTCCTATC
Organism: Pterocarya stenoptera; assembly: GCA_003123785.1. Lineage (NCBI taxonomy): Eukaryota > Viridiplantae > Streptophyta > Magnoliopsida > Fagales > Juglandaceae > Pterocarya > Pterocarya stenoptera. Next base: position 78,393 of record QEOT01003248.1, read on the forward strand.
AAGAGATCTTCATCTACACCCCCACCATCAATTCCAACACCACCACCAACAAAACTCTGAGGATGAACAAAGCCGCGGTAACGGTGGCCTAAACCGCCGCCAGAAACGAGATCGTGATGAAATTAACACCACGACCAACACCGTCAATGTCACAAATACCGCCACTACAACGACTGATCAAGACCAGGAATTCGGCTCAGGCGCCACTGGGGAGGGTGAGATGTCAAGAAGACCCAGAGGCAGACCCGCTGGCTCCAAGAACAAGCCCAAGCCGCCCATCATAATCACCCGCGATAGTGCAAATGCCCTCCGATCCCACGTTGTCGAAGTCGCTAATGGTTGCGATATCATGGAAAGTGTTTCCACTTTCGCGAGGCGGAGGCAAAGGGGGGTATGCATTTTGAGTGGGAGTGGCACTGTCACTAATGTCACCCTAAGGCAACCTGCTTCACCCGGTGCTGTGGTGACTTTACATGGGAGATTTGAGATTTTATCTTTGTCAGGGTCATTTTTACCCCCTCCTGCGCCACCGGCGGCCTCGGGGTTGACTATATATCTAGCCGGCGGTCAAGGCCAAGTGGTGGGTGGGAGCGTCGTTGGTCCGCTTCTGACATCTGGTCCGGTGGTAATAATGGCAGCATCATTCGGTAATGCAGCATATGAAAGGCTTCCTTTGGAGGATCAGGAAGAGCCCCCGGTTCCAATTCCGGGAAGTGGACCGCTCGGATCCCCAGAAATTGTTGACCAGCAACAACCACAGCAGCAGCAGCAACAGCAACAACTCCTGCCTGATCCTAATACATCTCTCTTTCATGGCATGCCCCAAAATCTTCTAAATTCATGCCAATTACCGGCTGATGCCTACTGGGGTGGCACGGGTCGCCCTCCTTATTAACAATACAAAAACTGTGTCATTATTTCCTCCTCTTTGTTACATTAAGATTTTAATTACGTAAGTTATTCGGTCGGTCTCTGATTGAAGAGAAGGATGTATAAATTTATGAATTTTCTGTGGGTTGATTTTATCTGAATTGTTCCTCCGGCTAGTACTTCTCCCCAAGTAATGGTAGCTTAGAGGTGAGGCAGAAGTACTTTACCGGAGGATGCTGTGATCCAATATTTCTCTCTCTACTCATTTACTTGTTGCAGTTTCATAATCCTGATTCCTATTCGTTCACTCTTTGGATCGATCGAGAAGCACGACAAGCAAACCATCTATATATGCTTTTGGGGGTTCTATTGTTTATTTTTCTGTTGGAAAACTTTTAGTTCTACATTAATTCTATTACATGATCCCAACCAGCCTTAAAGAAAAATTTATTCAAAATATCAAACCGATCGAAGCTTTTGGATTCACATGCTTTGATTTTATATTCTCTAGAAAAGAAAGTATTATCAATTTCTTAATAGTACTTGTTCATATAAAAACACGCTTTTATCCTTTTAGATTCCCTCAATACCCATCATTGCACCAGACCTTCCTTTTCACTTCACACACTTTCAAACTCTTTATCTTTTTATGGAATCATATATAGCAGGTTCATATAAGTTGGTGATCACTGAGGAGGTGGCAGGAGTCTGAAGTCTTAATTTGAAGAAAATAAGGTCACGGGAGGTTACTGGCCTAGGGTTCTTCTCTGTCCCGTCCCTCTGTTTTTGACAAATTAGGGTTTGTTATGGTGGCGGAGATGAACATCAGATTCTGTGTCACACGTGCGCTGCTCTGTAGAGAGCTCCTTTTCGAGGCAACAAACATAATCTCAAGCAAGCGTTAAAGTCACCATCTCTCTGTCATTGGCACAGCCAGAGAAATAATTTAGGGATGGAGTGATTCGACAGGCAAGTTTAATATAACTATAGCTTTTGTCTTGATTATGGAATGATGCCTCTTGAAACCCTAGCCACGTACGTACCTCTGGTTCTCTGCACTGGAACTCCCCCAGTACCAACACATCCTTCACCTTTTAATTTCCCTTTTTAACGAAATTTCTTCGGATTCTCATTTGTTGCACTTGCACATGCATGGCTTCTGTTGATCATTAGAGTTTCCAGAGATCTCAGCCAGTGAACATCACCAGATCAGAAATTTCTATATTAATTGATCATATTATCCCTCAGAAACTAATAAAATAAGTAGTGTAACATATATATATATATATATAGTTGTAGACTCTCTTTTTCACATGACTATTGTAAGCTAGGACTTGTTCGCTTGTTCTTCTAGATTTTCTTCATATATGCCTTGCCTTTAACTAATTGCTTGACTTGATTTTGTTAAACATTCCACTTGATCTACTACTTGTTCTTCTTTATAAGTACCCCTCCTCTTATCACATGATCATCATCTATTTTTATTGTTCCAAGGATATAGAGGATCATAGGCCGCTTCATGTTTATGTTCTTCTTCTTCTTCGATTCTTGGAGGGGTGAGTCGGCCTGTAAAAGTAAGCCACTTCATTATCTGCTTCAATTAGTAATATTATAAGGAGTGCGTTGGCGCTGACATCTGGGGGGGTGGGGGAGAGCAGATTAATTTGTTTCCATGTTTATCTACCTCGAGTGTTCTTCGATCGGTGTATGGTCATAGTCGAGCCTCAAACATATAACTGGAATCTGGCTTTTGTTGTTACAAAAAGTGCAGATTTTGTGGGTAGCATTCGCTTTAAAATTTAATTAACATGGAGATTATCATTACATGGCCCATGTGTAATGAGCTTTAGATGATCTTTTTTGGGTTCATAATGATGAGCAGCATTTGGTTCTTTTAGCAACAGCCAAATGATTACGGTCGAGTATATAGACGTATTAGGATTTTGTTTCTATAATTTTAAACTTTTGCTCCACTGGTGCTCTTTTCGAGAAACAACTTCGAAGTTCATATATCTGTTACTGCTTTTATCGAAAAGTGATGGAAGGTTGCTAATAATGGCCTTAGTGTTTGTTGACGAGAATATTAAGATGGTGGGTGTTTCAATGACTTCCAAATGTAATTATTATCAAAAGGGTTATATTGAGGACTTGAATCATGTATTTTGCACAGAAGATTTTGCTAGACACATTTGGTGTTTAGCGGCCACACACTTAGTGGTTCATATGGCCTCTTTCTACACTTGGAAGGAATAAATTATTAATTTTTGGTTTCGTCGTGCAGGTAGATCTTCACAGGTTAGAATTATTTTTGGCCTTCTCCCCTCCATTATAACCTAGAAACTTTGGGAGAAGCATTGTAAAGCCCGGTATGAGGATAAGGTTCATACAGTAGAGTCGGTTTGTCACTCTATTAAATTATGGCTCCGTCGCATCATGAACTAGATAATGAAAGTGCTTCTATTTCTGTCTAGGATATTGATATTTTGAATAGATTGGATATCTTGGCTTTGTTTCCTAAGCCCAAGAGGGTTCAAGTGGTTAGATGGCATCGGCCTCTTCAGGGCTGAGTTAAACTCAATATTGATGGTATTAGTTTTGGGAACCCTGGCGCTTCTGGTGCTGGGGTGTTATTTGGGATGATAATGGTAGATTACTTCTAGTTTTACTTTGTTCCACTAGGTCCGGGTACTAATAATTTTGCCGAAATTAGTAGCTTATTGGAAGGTGTTTGTAGGTGTTATGCCCTTGGGTTTTATCATGTTCAAATTGAGATTGACTCTCAATTGGTGGTTAATTGGATTACTAAGAATAATTGTCCCATCTGGTATTTAGAAGATTTCTGGGATGAATTACATGAATATCTTAATAGCCTGAAGTATACTGTGAATCATATTTTTCGTGAAGGAGATGTTGTAACTGACTTTCTAGCTAAGTGTGGCACTAAGGGTTTGAACTCCGACTGGTCTAAAAATCATATGTTGCCTAGTCCTTTGAGGGGTCTTTTCCGCATAGACAAATTGGGTATGCCCTTCCTAAGGGTCTTGTAAGATTCGTGCCTGGTAAGTTTTGCTTGATTTGCTTGTGTGCTTGGTTTTCTTGCAGGTTCCATATCTTTGGATTGTATGGATTTAGGTTAAGTCATGTCTTTCTTAAGGCTGTGTACTTAGATTATATGAATATAATGGTTTTGATGCCTAGGTTTTTAATTTCATAGATTATATGTATCTTCCAGGTGTCGTGTTTGTAACTACAAGTTTTCTCCGCCACTAGTAAAGACAATCAATAAAATTGGGTACTGTCCTCTTTTTTAAAAAAAAAAAAAAAAAGTCAGCGATATATGGCGGCCAAGATGCATTCAAACACAAATTCATTAGCCTCGTATCAATATTCCCATTTTTGCTGAGTTGAACCACTCAGCTTTGTCGAACGTTTCCGGAGAATGCGAGCTGTGAAATTAACGTTCCCATTAGTTGAAGTACGTACGTCGTGGTCATGACAAAAAGGTTTGAGAGTTTAATGAGACGTTGAACCCTTGCGTGGCTTAATTAACAATTTTGCGAATTTTCCATCCATTTACTGCTGACGGCTGAAGATTAATTTTGTAAATTAGATCAATATTAATTATGTTTCTATCCAGAGGAATGATATTGTACTCGATCGCGCACTTTTAAAAAAAAAATTTAAGTATAAATGAAAGTACTTACATAAAAATATAATTTTTTTAATCATAAATTTCACTTTTTTTTAAAAAAGGAAATGCACGGTCTATATAAGCATTACTCTAATATTGGGAGATTATCTTTTGTCTTCCGGGAACAGAGTTTGTTTTGATGGTAGCTAAATTTTAGAGGTATAAATTTCTGCCCATAATTTCAGGCTTCCTTTTTTAGGGAATAGGTTATTTAAGTCTCCTAGAGTAGGAGAGCTGATTGTTTTGTGCATTAGGATTTTGAACTCTTAATGCCTGCATTGGGCTTAATTTGTTGTACGTGTTCAATTTTCTTGGTTTCATGCATGTAACCATGCAAGCTCTTTGGGGATGGGATTTTACTCTTAATACGTAGCCTAGAGGATTAGACTCAAAAACCAAAACTCAAACCAAAAGTACACTCAAGCTATATATATTTGAATTCTGAGAGATATCAAATATTCTGCGAATAATAGTAAAAAGTCGATCCGTTTCGTGTGCGTAAACTCGAGGAAGACAAATGCTCGATCCAGTTGATTTTTTGAATACGAATTAATATATCTTCAACCAATCATGTGATGATAGAGAATTATAATAATAATAAGAAGAAGAAGAATAATAATCTGACGGAGAAGTACTTATAAATAAATAAAAAATGCGTTTTCAAAGAGGTAGCATTGACTCAACTTCCCACATATTGCGGCAGCTCTACATGACCGTCTTTGTCATATCTATCTATTGTGGCGGTCAGTAGCGACGCATAAGTTCTTTTTTATTAGAGGTGGTCATCTTCAAACTTACATGTAGCGGCGGTCTGTAAACAATCACAGTAATAGTAATAATAACAATAATAATAACAATAAAAATAATAATAACAGTAACAATAATAATAATAATAACAGTAATAATAACAATAAAAATAATCATAATAATAATAATAATAACGGTAATAATAACAATAAAAATAAAAACAAAATATTAATAATAACAATAATAACAGTAATAATAAAAATAAAAATAATAATAACAGTAATAATAATAACAGTAATAGTAATAATAACAGTAATAATAATAATAATGTTAGTCACAAAGAACCACTGCAAAATGTAGATTAACGTAGTGGCAACTACAATGTTGACGATCGCACGTCAATAATAATAGTTCTGGTTTTTTAATTTACGATCGACGGCCTCAATTTCCCAACAATTATGGAAGTCATCCTAACCTAAATTTACTACAAGCTCACACGATGCAACAGTTTCGTGACTAGCTCAAAATATAACAATTCTATTTACAAATCGGTACTTATAACACACCGTTAAATCTTAACGCATTTGACATATAAATCGGTATATATAATGCACAATTTCATTTTCAAATTGACAGCCACTTCTGCAATGTCAACGACATGGAGACTGGAGATTATGTTTTCTATACTTACTTGCAAATGAAATGAATTTAGTCGTTGATGTGCTTTTGTACCATGTACAGGTAAAGAATACTATCGTTATGGACAAACCGTGGAGCTTGGAATAATTTTCAGAAAGAAAAATAAAGAATTATGATTTCATTGGCCATAAAAATCAATTTACACAACACTGAAACGCAAGTGCTGGACATGCATGCTGACCGATCCAGAAAATCGATCGAATGAATTTGACATCATCGTGCAGCAAAAAGATTTTCCTTTTTCTTTTTTCTTTTTTTTTTTTCTTTTTTTTTTTCTCACTACTTGTCATTTTCTTTTCCATTAAGCTACAGTCATGAATGCTCAATAAAGAAGCTAAAATAATGGATCACAACACCAACCCACCTTTACACAAAATTGGCGTGAATACCAGCTTATGGGATGACCCCTTGTGCAGCAAGAGAAAGATCCCCTCCTCTACCAAGCCTATATGCTCAATTATGAGATCAAGTTTCTGCATCCTAGCTCACACTCGATCGCTAGCTAGATGCGAGCAGCATTAATTAATGGAAGCCCATTAATCTCAGAATCAATAATCTATCCGTAACCGACGCAATTCAGATCGAAAGGTGGGGCTCGAACTCAATGTCTTACGGGCAAGACTCCTTATGTCCTCTCGAGAGCAATCGCGTGAGATACGAACTAGCTCCCAGAGGGCACCTCCACTTATCATGTCCTTTGCATTTACTTCTGCAATTTAAAAATCCAGACTTTTAAAGGAACAAGTCTCAAAGATATCTAAGTTGGTCAATACGAAAAGGAAAAAAAAAAACAGTCCAAGTACCATGCTGTGCCAAGTGGCAGAGTGCAAGCTCAATATGACGCCTGATTGGTGCAGCTTCATTATTAGCATTTTGTACAATCCATGGAAGCGCACCGTCTTCTATCAAAAGAGATCTGGCGCTATATATCCCTATAACAAGGCACTATGTCAATAGAATTACACATGGTAGAAAGACTGATTTAAAAATAAATGGTTACCATTTCCACATCATGTGGATGCAATGTTCAATGCCAGATATCACACACCATTAAAGAAAAATATCGCTGCTACAAATCCTAAAGCTTGGCACGAACACAATTGTCAGAATTGACACTGCAGCGTAGAATTGCTTTTAGTGGAGTTAAAAATGAGCTCAAAAATCACACCCGTAAACAAAAATTGAATCATCACAAAATTGTTTCAACCATATGAGTACTCATTATTGGACAACCAACGAACAACCTAACAAATTGTACGACCACTAATTACTTAACGTCAATCATCTTGAATATCTACCCAATCCCATTGCCACCACAGCTTATAGGTGAGGGAAAGAAAACTCCAGACGCATCACTGCTAAAGAACTAAACAATGGCTCATGTTTTGAAACACCTACCTTGGGTAGATGCTCGGGACTCGCATTTTGCAAAGTTAGCAATTCCACGTGCAACTTGAGATAGAACATCGGGATGTTCACATCTCACAATTCCTAGCAAGGCCTTAATACCACCTTCAGTCTTCAGCTTCATCCGTAGCTTATCTACAGGTTGAGGGTTGATGGAAAGAAAAAAGGGGAAATCAAATTAGAAAACAAGCATGCTGGAACTTGTGAATACAAGAAACTTAAATAAGTGCAATACCAAAGAGTGGAAATATTATCTCCTATAAAAGCTCATATTACAGGGCAACAAGTATCTACAAGATCAACTTAACCCATCTCTGATGATCTAAACAACTTTCAGCAAAGACAGTTCAAATATCAAAACTTATATTTTCCATCAAAAGATATCGAAACTGACAACAAAATTTTTATCTTCATCCACTACATTTTACATTAGTAAGTAATTTAAAGAGAGAGAGAGAGAAATAGTGATGCAGAGAGAACGCCATGCCAGGTATAAATATAGCAATTTATGTCATAGTGCCAAAAGTATCTCTTCCTTTAATGCAAAGGTTCAACACTAGATATGCTTCCTGATTGAGGTAGCACACAAGAATTCTTTCCAATTTCGCAACAGATACTTCTCACAATCTAAATGGCCTAAATGGCAAAATTCCAGATAAAGGAGATAAATTGAAATTCAATATACCGTTGCCACATAGATTAGCAATAGCTCCAGCAACCATGCGTAAGGTTTGAGGATCCTCAGCATCAGCTGCTGTCACAGATAAAAGACTAATTCCCCCTTGAATCATTATAAGTTCTTGATTGGCTTCTGCTATGCCAGAAAGGAAGCAACATATAAAATTGATACTCCAAGATTAAAGGAAAAAATCCCAATCTACTTGTAATAAAACACAAAATAAAGAGCAGAGCTCCAGCCCTCTTTAACATATAGAGAAAATCTTTATGGAGAAAAGTACCATTCATTGCAAGATTGGCAATTGCACCAGCTGCTACTCTTCGAACAGTTTCATCCTCAAAGCTTCTAAGAAGCACCAGCAAGGAAGAAAGACCCCCAGCTTCAACAATCTTTTTCTGGTTTGCCTCTGCTTTTTGCATGGGGAGCATAAGTCATATCTAACAATAAACAATAACAGGCTACAAGAGGAAATGCATCAAAAGAAAAGTAGTGTGCATGCTAGAATTGCTTCAGAAATTAAAGAGGTTTTTCAGGGATCCTGAGATATGATCCTTTGTTACTCTCACACAAATTTATGGGATGAAAGCAATGCGCCCTATCAAGACTTCAAAAATCTGCACGTGTGTGCATACTTGGAAATTCTAGTGCAATGAAGTATGAGAAAAGTACAAGAGAAAATGCATAAAAATGAAAGTCAGATGATAAGATCACTCCAGTTGTCAAGTTATAGAACTTATTATGAAGTCCTTAGAGGATACCATATTTAGATGCATATATCATAATATACAATGGCTACAGTACTTATAAAATATGATAGATACAGTAGAGGTAATGCGTCATACAAGAAATACGAACTTGGCATACTTCATTACTCTTCAAGAAAATTGCTCCAGATGTAACAAAACAGAATTGTTTCTCAGTCATAAAAAAACACAGGTTGCGAATAGTAAACCAAATTTACAAAAAAGAAAAAGAAAAAAGGAAGATTAGCAAGTGCTCAGACGATATCTCCGCATATTACCCCTTTTTCAGAAAGGCAGTCCTTAACAAAGTTTTCTCAATGCAATGATACAAGGTTAGCATACTAGACTAGAACTGTGCCTACTTCATGGAAAAATAACTCAATGATATACGGTCAAGTATTATCCTCTATTGAACCCCACCAAGAATTGTCTTTTTTTTTTTTTGTTAACGTCACTGGCAGAAAACCTATAACAATGCCCAACTCTAAAGTTTTCCATGTGTGATTTACCAGTTCACCATTATAAGGAACCTTCAACTGAGATCAACACCATAAAGAAAATATCATAACAGATCATAGTTATTTCAACAAATCAAACTCGATCAGAAACATGACATTCAATCTAGATAATGCTAGTTAGACAACATAGCATAGACGGTACATGTACGCATATATCTGATAACACTGTGAAGGAGCCCCAAATATAAAAGCTGCCCCACCTTCAGCTGCTAGGTTGGCCACCACTTTTACAGCATGAATCCGTACGTTGGCATCATCTGACTCAAGTAGCGCCAAGATCTTTTGCAATCCAACTATCAAAATTCATTGGTAGACAAGAGATCACAAAGTTTTTACACAAGGCCCAAATGAGATAAATTTGAAGTTCCTCTATTACCTTGCTCAAAGAGTGTTGCCATTGACGCCTTCTGTCCATTTCCAGAGTCTCTGTATTGGGGATGCCTAAATGGAGACATGGAAGAATCTAGACCAGAAAACCCATTTCCAGACCCACCTCTGTCAAGATACCTTTTCATCTACAAGCATGAAGCAAAAGACAATAGAATTAATATTTTACCATTACATATGGACTATAGCAGACACTTTTTCTTTTTTTGCAAGAAGATCTTTATTAATAAGCATAAAGACGCAACCCAAGTACACAGGTAGTATACAAGAGAGATACCCAACTAGTCGAAGAAAAAGATTCTAGAAAATCATGCAAACTAAGTCCAATAAAGTTTATAGATGCAGTACACAGGAGAAGATTATGGATATTGTCCTATAGCAAACACTTAGAAGGGACAAGAATACTCCTACCATTATCGTTAATAATCTAATGTATTCACTCAGCTAAACAAGGGGGTTTCTAACACATAGGTACTTTTTTTTCTCTCAGAATTGTGATTAAGCAAATATCTGGGAAAACCTAATGAGCTCTTCCTGATATTCTACCTTCAATGTCTCAATTGTTATAAATCTCCAGGACTATATAAACCATGAATCCATTAATTTTTTTATATGATGTGACAGTTAAAAGCACTATTAAGTTTTTATATGAGGACAGTTAAAAGCAAAAAACATCATGGCAACATCAGCATATAAACTACAAGGATTATATAAATCAAGCCTAGCGGGTAGGCATAAGTTCCATTATCAAATACCTGATCAGCTTCAAAAGTCAATTGCAACAACTGACTTCGTAGTATTATTATTTCTTCTTCAAGTTTCTTCTTCTGATGAGCCTCGTCCTCAAGAATTTTGCGAAGCTTCAAAACCTCTGGATCTCCACCTGCCTAGAACACCAAGAAAAACCCTTATAGACCACAACTTACATGCTTGGAAGTTGAAAAAAAATCTAGATGATGCTTTTACAAAAGAATTTTGTAATCTAGGCAAAGACTATACCTCTGACTGCATATCTTGTCCTTGTTGCCTTTTACAATTCTTTACCTCTTCTTCAGCCGCCTTTCTTAGTTTAATTTCCTTTTCAAGCAATTTTTTTATCTCAGCAACATCCTCAGCAGCAGAAAGCCCTGTCTCCTGCATAATAAACAAAATAAAAACATGGAATATGATCATTCTAAATAAGTCATGCAGTAATATACCCATAATTAGAGACGAAATTGACCTGAGCTGATTTTACAGACCTTCCAACCCACATGAAAATGTACAATTTAAATGATTAGATGAAGCTAAACAAACTCATGGACCAGATACTCACCACAGCCCCACCACCAAAAAACCCAAAAAAAAGGGAAGCTAAAGGATATACTCTCAACAAAGATAAATAGAACAGCATAAACTGTCACTTTTTGCTCCAACTTTCGACCAAAATTGCCTCTGTATTTCAAGTTGGTGTTGACAAATAACAACATGCATGTCCATCGTCTCAAAAAGCGTCCTATGACCAACAATTGACACAAGAATCATCTTCTAAGAAAACCACGACATAACGGCAAAAATGGTTCCAAAAGGGAGTACCTGCCCAATACATTTATCGTCCATGAAGCCATCACAATGATGCTTTTGCTGATTCAACACCAACTTCTCCTCCAGCTGCTTGACTGATTCCATATAATCCATCTGGCATTTTAGCCTCTCCTTCTGATAAAAACAATGATACTGAAACTCATGCCCAACAAATCCAAATAGGAAAGAGGGGAAAAAAGGGAAAAATGACTGCACGCTCTAGGTATCTTTGCAACCAAGAAAGAAAAGAAGGGAGAGGGGGAGCATTTTCCACAAGTGCTGTGAACCCCCCCCCCCCCAAACAACCAAAAAAAAAAACCTCAGCTGGACTAGCACTAGACATTCTTATTAGAATTAAAACCATCCACCATTCATCATGATGCATAAATCTTATAACATGGTTCATAATTTACACACACCACATCTACATATATATTTTCAGAAAAATCAATTCAAGTTTATCACAGATAAAGAGTGTCACTCAAACAGCAAACCTCTAATGCATCAGCAAAGCTCCTCTCGACTTGAGATATTCGGTTTTGTGCTTCTATATTTATTCTTTCAACTTCATCCTCAAAAGCTTTCTGCTGCCTTTCGTTTTCTACAATGAGCTTGTCCAGTTGTACTTCAAGCCTTCTAGACAGACTCTTGTAATCAAATTCCTCCTTTATTTTCAACATGTTCTCCACCTTCATAGCCTGTCATAGATGAAACATGAAATAATTATTCATGTAGTCGTTTAGCATGACCTCTCAACAAAGTTTCCATTTACATAAAAGATGAACACTGGGCATGGTTAAGATCTAAATGGAGTAAAAAGTCTCAAGAAAAATATGGAAAGAAAAATTTCTAACATATCAGCAAAGTGCCTATCTTCTTTTTATTATCAGTAAATAAGAATTTTATTGAAAATAGGCAAAGCCAAGTACAGAGGACATATACAAGAGCCACACCCATGCATGACTGTCTAAAGATACAAAGTGCCTATCTAAAATGATAATAGCATAAATACATGAATAGCTTTGTCTATGGTAAGTTTCGACTTACGTATAGTATTGAGTGCATCATACATGCTAGACAATTCAAAGCTAGATCTTTGAATTCCTTCAAAATATAAGAACTAACCCTTTGTCCGAATAGTATGGTACTTGCAGTCTCTCCTCGATGTCGTGGGGATGGGCCAATAGTCACAATTAATGACGTCCTTGCAGTGCCTGTGATACAATAACCAATATCAAAACATAGAACAAAATTATAAGCTTCAATTCTGAATCATGGCCAGTGCCTCCTATACTAATTTGACCACAAAATCCTAAGCACATACTATCATTAATGTGAAAGACATCACCTCCAAACGAATCTCTGAGCAACCTTGTAAGCTTTGAATCACGAATTGGAACATGAGCACTATTCTCTGCTAGAGCATTTATGCACTTCCCCAATGCACTAAGAGAGAGATTGATAGACTTTGCTTCCTCTAGCATATGGCCCTCACTCCCTGAAGTAAAGGAAGAGAGATAATGTAACTATATAACTAATGAGCCTAATTTCATGAACAAAAACATTGGAACCAATATAAACCAAATTCATCAAAATCCATATAAGGCCCCTTAAATTGCAATTCACAGTGCATGAATCAGTATAAACATTTGATGTCAATACATTGGTGGTAGAGGGGCATTACTCACTGAAACAAATGCTGTACTAAAGAATTCATAATGACTGAAAGCAGCACAACAATTTCAAAAGTCATAAATTTGAATTGTAAAGAGAATTCCTATCCGATTACTCATAAGAAACCTAGACCAGAAGTAGAGACTGTATACATAAACCAAGTCAAAAACCATAACACTTGGAACCTCACCATACAAACAAGTGGGAAATTGCCATACCAGTAATCTCTAAAGTTTTGGATATGTTTGGTTAGGAAGATTTTGACGTGCTTTTTATTGAGCTTTGTGAAAGTAGATAAGAAAATTTGAATAGAAGTGTTTTTAAAATATGTTTTACATTGGGGTTTGTGGAAGTGAATAGGTAGGATTGAAAAGTTGTTTGAATTTTTTTTTGTAAAAGTTGCTTTGGTTTTTGTGTTTTTTATATTCATTGAAACCTAGGCAAATATTTGGATGAAAAACTGAAACAGAAAAATGATGGAAAGATGTTTGGAGTGATGCTGAGTCGTTTGAAAAGCGTTGGCAAAAAAATGGCATAACCCAAGGAAATCAATGTATAGGAAATGCCTCACTTTTTGCAGTTATTGTAGGAAAAAGGACAGGTCCTGACTAGAAAAGTCATTCTACAAGGACTTAATTCCATCAGATCCCAATCAGCAGATCGAGCTGGTGTAAAATGCTTAATTAAAAGACTTATTCTATTTTCTAGCAAGATTTCCATCTAAAACAAAAGGTTTCTAGAATAGCACTTTTCCTTGTTTCTTTGCAGTACATGTCGTTTTCCTGCACGTTTTACTGAACTCGCAATAATCCATCTCAGGAGGCCCCTGCACAACTTATCTGACTCCTACAAGTCAAAAGTCCAAGTAACAGGTATAAGCCAGCCAGAGTCCCAGACTCCAACTTGTGAAGCTTTTGTAGATATTGCTGTGGTCTTAATTGTAGGATGTCTGAATCCACAGCCAATGGCAAACAGGGTGCCGGCTGCTTGAGAAAAGTGGGAACCTGTTCTCTTCAAGTCATGAGGTTTTTTTAACAGATTCATCAAATAAGAGCAACTTAGGCACCATTTACCAGTATTTAACATTTCAATCATTCCAAACAACTTGATAGCTAAGGAGCACCGCCAGAACAGAAATATAAGCCACTGTACTATTCAAGGTATGTAAATGCACAACCACCCAGCTCTATCCAAGGATGGAAGGATATCCCTAGTTGTCTATACCAGCAGCCTATTATTAAAATTGGGTGGTATACATACAAAAGCCATGCCCCATTTGGAGAAGCAGCTACAAATAAACTTAATATCAACAAATAAAAATGTAGAACTATGAAAGGTGTCATAAGTGGGATATACACCTGACTTGTGAATTCGCTCTGACCCTGCCAGATCTACCACAACTAGCTTGCTTTTCCGAACAAGTGGCTTAAAAGGTTTGACCAAGTGAGAGGAGTCACCATTTTCATTGGAAATGATTTCTTCTCTTCCTATGACAGACCTTCGAACATGTACCTGCACTAAGGAAGTCAAACACATCAAGAGTGCTGTTAACTAATACAGAACAATGAAAGAATTTACCAGTTAGATATCATGAAATGTAGATGCAAGAGCGTAAAAATATATATAATTGAAATTTACTTATTATAGACAGCTGATCATTTTACCATCAGAATAGCATGACTACGAGAGGATTCAGTATTCAATCTTGTGTTAGCGGCAATTCTGTGAGTCTCTCCTATTCTTAGCAGCTCCATGAAACTCTGCTGATCCCTGATTTCAACAAGAGTTGCCCCAGGTACTGAAACATCACCAGTTTTTGGATCTTCCACAATAGGAATGTTATCATTAGATGGATCAAGTAGGTCTTGCACAGTTTCCATGTAAAGCTACAAATTTTTGTTGAGAAAAAAAAAATTCAGCAACATTGTAAACAGGACAAATTTAAAGAGTTTAATCTGAAAACAGATTTTTATGTTAACCTCAATGCTGGATAAACTATAAGATTACGTTATGCAGGTATTTAACCAGAGCAACCTGCAAATATGAAACAGAGACAGAATCGGTCTCTGGAGAAATGTCTGCTAAAATATCCTCCATTGAACGAACCATGATTCCACGATCAGATGTATCTTCCTCTCCCAGTCGTCCAAGAGTAAAAGTTTTCCCAGTACCAGTCTGACCATAGGCCATCACAGTCCCATTGTAACCATCTAAAACACTCTACAAAAACCAACAGCACATTATCAGGTTACTGCACAAGATCTAAGACATGATAATAGGAACACATGGCAGGAGACTTAATTCATATAAACTAACATGAGGAAAGATAATGAGCTCTTGCTGTGCTGGTAATAAAACAATAAAACTAGAAGGTAAGGGGGACACAAATATGCTATAATGAACCCAAAAAAAGAAATAGCTTAAGGAAGTTCCTCTAATAATCAGGATATCTAACAAAAAATAACAAACCTCTACAACAGGCTTGGCGACAACTTCATAGACACGCTTCTGGGATGCAAATTCAGTGAGCACCTCATCAAATTCGTAAGTGTCTGAATCCCAATTGTTTTTCCGAAGTTTCAACCTTTTTAGCTGAGGTAGAGCAAATACCAGAATGATTATACACTACAAATAAGAAATAAATACTAGAAAGTTCAAAATTAAGAGAAATAGAAAACATGTGTCAAGGACGATATAAAAGTATAACTACTAAAGTCACATGTAAAATATTTGTAACTAGAATACTGGGAGCACCTCTGGCTGCAAGTCCACACAATCAGCAAAATCTGCATCTGCAGCTAATTCTTCCACATTCTGTGGTCGCAGTCTTACAGCCACTCGAACTCTTCCAGGTACTGTTAAAAAGAAAAAAACAAACGTTTGGGATCACGAAGTCCATCATCTTGCCATTCATGGGAGGTTGCTTACATGCATGCATACATACATAAAAAAAATCGTGTATATATATAAGATTGTTTAATAGAGCATTACTTGGGAAATGGCTTTGGAGATACTACTTGGAAAGTAAAGCCTTTTGGAAAAATGTTATTGATGTAAAATATGGTAGTTTGTAGGGAGGTTGGTGTTCTAAAGATACTAGTGGTGTGTATGGGGTGAGTTTGTGGAAGTGTGGTCGCAGTCTTACAGCCACTCGAATTCTTCCAGGTACTGTTAAAAAGAAAAAAACAAACGTTTGGCACTTGCCATTCATGGGAGGTTGCTTACATGCATGCATACATACATAAAAAAATCGTGTATATATATAAAAATATATGAAACACATATATACATATATATATATATAAGATTGTTTAATAGAGCATTACTTGGGAAATGGCTTTGGAGATACCACTTGGAAAGTAAAGCGTTTTGGCAAAATGTTATTGATGTAAAATATGGTATTTGTAGGGAGGTTGGTGTTCTAAAGATACTAGTGGTGTGTATGGGGTGAGTTTGTGGAAGTTAATTAGAAAAGGATGGGGGGCTTTTTCAAATCATATTAGATTGAAGGTGGAAGATGGGAAGAGGATACCATTCTCGCATGACTTGTGGTGTGGGGATTCTTCACTTAAGCTGGACTTTTCCTCTCTTTTCAGAATTGCAAGGGATCAAAATGCAGCTGTAGGAAAGTCTTTCTGTTGCATTCACAATAATATTCAGTGGAATGTTATCTTTATCAGGGATGTTAATGACTGGGAAGTGGATGATGTTAAGTCTTTTTTGCAAAGACTTTACAGTTCAAAGTTGATGCTAGGTAGGGAGGACAGCATGCTATGGATTCCTGCAGGAAATTCTAAGTTCTCAGTCTCCTCTTTTTACAGAATATTAACCAGTCACAGGATTTGTGAATTTCCCTGGAAAAACACATGGAAAGTGAAAGTTCCTTCCAAGGTTGTTTTTTTCTATTGGGTGGTATCCTTGGGCAAAGTGTTGACAACTGAAAATCTTAGGAGAGGTATGTACATTGTTGATTGGTGTGTCATGTGCAAGAAGGATGGGGAATCTGTTAATCACCTCTTTCTTCATTGTGAAGTGGCCAGGTTCTTGTGGAATGAGGTTTTGAACCGGACTGGTTTACTTTGGGTAATGCCCAAGGAAGTAGTGGATTTATTGGTATGGTGGAAGGGATTGAAGGGTAGCAAGAATGTTGTTCATGTTTGGAAGATGATTCCTTCTTGTCTTATGTGGTGCCTATGGTTTCAAAGGAATGGGAGATGCTTCGAAGACAAAGAACATTCATTGGGACAACTTAGGGATTTTTTTTTTTTAGTACTTTTAGTTTGTGGGCTAAAGCTTTTGTAATGGAAGATAATTTCCAAAAATCTGTTTTAGTTTTCTTTTCGTTTTTGGAAAGTAGTAGGTATTTCCTTAGTATACCTCATGTGTACTTGGGCTTATGCCTATTTTTTGGGAATAAAATCTGTTATTACTTATCAAAAAATATATATATTTATTCGTACACACGCACACACATATATATTCGAACATTTCTCGCCTGTGCCAGGGGCTAAGAGCAACAAAAAGGAGCATGTGTAGGAGAGCTCAAAATTATTAACACTTCAAATCTTAAAAAACGAAGGGCGTGTTTGGATGTCTCCGTGAAATGAACTCTACAACGTGTAGCGCATATAAAAGCTCTAAAGCAAACACCTCGAATAGGAACATTAGATAAAATGGGAGCCATTAACCACGATTTATGCTATAACAAATTCCATAAAGCTTCAAAAAGTCTGGCATCAATCTGTGTCATCGTTTCTCAAGATACTACTACTGAAAAACTTCAAGAGTTCAGTAAAATTCCTACGCCTACTATGGCATCAATCTGAAACGCTCAGATTAAAAAAAGCGCACAAACAGCACGCACAGTCTTCAAATCGCATTGATAAAAATCTAATAACCGTAGAAAATCTTCAAAATGAACTGATTAAAACATAAAAAACAGAATGAAATCGAACTTCAATACATATGAATGTATAAATTGGAAGTTAGGAATTGGATCTTTTTCGGATAATGGAATGAAATTCACCTCCGTCGTTGGTGGAGAAAGAGGCGGGGCTACTGCGGCGAAGAGCGGATCCCGAAGAGTGAGAAGGAGTAAACCTGGATTTAAACGAGGAAGATTTGAGGTTCGCTGCTGGGAGTGGCCGATCCAGCTTCGTGCTACTATTTCCCCTGTGAGCGCCATTTCTATATCCACTCGAAGCCATAAAAAATAAATAAATGGAACAAAAATATCAGTATATTCTCCAATGAAACTCAAACAGTTTGACTTCTATTCAAGTTAACAAATCCACGAATCAATCCAGGGAGAGAGGGAGAGTTTGACAGTGCGTCCGATAAGGAGGTTTCGGTAGTTTCGAAGTAGAACCAGCAAGTTTCAAACATAAAAGACAGAAAAGAGGGAAGTGCGGAAAGAAACAGGGAGAGTGGAGTCGCAGATCGGTAGGTCCCACTGACTACGGATATGTTGGACCGGGGGGGTGAAATTACGAAAAGAGGTTCCTACTCATATCTCATACATCCCACGTAGAAATAATAAACTATTTATTTCTTCCACTCATTATCCTTCCGAATAATGAGTAGAATTTTTATTACGAAAATGACCTGACTGACCTTCTACGCAGTTTACACGGTATGCCACCGTCTGCGTTTGCCAGTTGTCACTGTCTATGAAGTGTTACTGCTAAGTCACGAGCTTAATGAATTTGGGTGGTGCTGCAGACCGATTGGTGTTTTTTTTTTTAGTAAATGACATTTATAATCGTAAAATACATAAATATTAAATAATCAATTGTTGAATATATAAATATTACCTAATTAATTGTAGAATATATAAATACTGTATAATTTATAAAAAAAAATTAATAAATACATATTTATATTAAAAATTTATTTTTTTAATAATAAACTTTACTCTATTTTAAAAAAATTATATGATACATATAAATTTTATATCTATACTTAACATTAATATTTTTTTTAAAAAGTAAACACAAATATTAAAAGAAAACATTGATGAATACATTTTTATCGATGTACTTGACAAATGAATTATATGTTTGCGCCTCCCTCGGTTGGCGAATTAGGACTTTTTTTTTGGACATTTGTGTAATATCTGAAACTTCCTCCTATATAATAATAAAATCTCTTTGCAAAAGACACAAAAGGACGTAACTGGAGATAGTGGATGTATAATTGTTTTTCCTAAGCCAATTAAGAACATGGGTTGAATTTACAGTATTTTTTTAAAGGAAAGAAAAAAAAAACAAAGTTTCGCTATTATTATTATTATTATTATTATTATTATTATTATAATAATGTTAAATATGCAAGTGTGGCATACTAGTCTAAAAAAAGTGAGACTCACTATTTATGTAGATTATAAATTTAAGCTACATAAATAGTACACGATGGACATTTTAAGACTAAGGAGAACATAAATTTAATTTATGTGAATGATGGACAAGTTTATCATTCACATGTCATAAACTTGTCTTCTAAATTAAATTATGTCATAAACGGTGTCTTAAAATAGAGTTGGTCTCAGAATATATATATATATATATATAACATGGACACCTTAGAATTCAATTTTGGAAATAACTCAACTAACGCTTAAAAAAAAAAAAAAAAATGAAAATGACTCAAAGCCTGGGTATCTAATGAAACGACTGGTTTTTTTTCCCAATACTTGTGATTAAATAATTAGTGTTGATCGATTCTCTTTTACCACACGAAATTGTCTGAAGAGGGTTTTTTTTTTTTTTTCAACGAGTCTAAAAAATTATACGATTGAAAAGGTTAGATTTTATTTTTACAATTCTTTTCTGCATAGTCGTCGTTGGTAACCGTGGTGCAATTGGCGATTTAATTAAAAAAAAAAGGGAAAGAGAGAGAGAGAGAATACACAAATGCAAAGCTCTCTTCCTCTTCGTGGGTGGAGCTTGAGCTTCTCTTCGTCTTCGTACCAGTGAGCCAAGATACGTCTTCATAACTGACAACTTCTTGGAGCTTGTCGTCGGTGGATTCTTCCACATTTAAGCCACGAAAAACCAAGGAACATATATGTGCATAATCAATCTGTTGCACTTCCTCTCTCTTGGTTGGGTAAAAATTTTAATTACTTCTGATGTTTGGATCTGTCCATTAACGTTGGTAGGTTGCTTCATTGCTGTGAATATAATTGATATGAGTTTTGCTAGGAGTTTGGACAGTCATTATTTAAGAGGATGATGATGAAGATTAATTACAAAATTTCTGAACCCGCTTGGGGGTGAAGTTTTTTTAATTTGTGGTTTATTTGACTTAATAAGTATTAATTAGAGTGATGATATTGTTCAATGATATGCAAGTTCTACTTCAGACGTTTTCATAGATCAGGTATTCCAATGTTTTTTGGGCAGATTTTCCTGAATGTTCAAAGTACTTAACCTTTGGGTTAGAAGCAACATAGTTACACATTCAAACTATGGTCTTTAGAAAAGGGAAAAAAACATATTTTCTTAACAGAGTAGTAGTCTCTTTTGCCATTCCAAACATTAAACAAAACTTGTAAATCCACCAAATAACCAGCCATTTCGGAAAATTCCTAAAAACACATGATATCCATTACAAAAGTGCATACTGCACATGATGATATTTAGACTTGAAAACCAAAACTATTACAACACATTATACCTTCATACTCCACAATATGATATTCAGTACATCCACCATCACAACCTAAAAGTTCAGACTATCACCTAACAAAAGTTCTGACTAACTTATACTATTAACTTAGATACTATGAAATAACCTAAATATTACCAAATAACTTCTGATACAATCCGACATCAGGTAGATACTACCAAGTAACATGAAACAACAATAGCAAAAGCCCAATACACCTAGAGTAGTGTGTGTGAACGCCTTATTACAGCTTGTTGTTGAAGAAACACCAACTTCTTCTTCACAATCTCTCCGTTTTTATTGGATAGCACTATCTCTCTCTTCTCGATCTCATTCGCTCTCTTTCGGAGCTGAATCTCCCACTTTTTGATATTGTTGAGTATCTTGTCGAGCTCTTTTTCCTTCCTTAGCAATTCATTTTTCTTTTCAGAAGTTCTTGCTCTATGTATTGACTATTTGCCAACTTGAAATATTTGCAATATAGTAATCTCTGATCATTTTATATATATAAGAAAAATGTTATATGTACGTAATATTGAGTGAGACTATCAAAACATATATTAAACGGTTAACAAATGTTGTAGTTGCCTTTGTATTGTACTTTAGACATCCTAAGAAGGCTCGTCTAAGATTTATCGTAATATTTGAATATCTCAGTGTAGCTTCAACCTCATAGAAGCACACTGGTTGACTCAAGTATGTTTAACAAAAGATGAAGAAGATATTGATGATGATGATGACAACGACATTCTAACCAAAACCATATTCACAATACAATAATTTAAATAACAAAACAAAAATATTTTACTCCCATTCCAAGAATCCGAATACTCAAGCAAAAGATTTTTATGACCAGAATTTGATTACAGCAAATACTAACGAGCATCATACTACAATTTATTCTTTGCGGTTACTTATTAATAAAAATTCTACCACCAAATTACATACTTGATGATTTTAAACATACTAATAGCAAAATCACCCATTGATCATGGCCCTAATGCCAACGCATCATTTAAGATAATATGGATCATCTGAGTTGGCATAAATCAAATTAAAAGAGTCCAAAACCCAGTCCACCAATAAGGATCCTTGCAGCTAGATCCTATATGCAATGAAGATGTGGGAATCAGGGAATAAGGGCAAGTTAACTTGTTACCCTCCTTCCCAATCCTATGGTCCCATGAAATTTCAGTTATATAAATGAAATGCATGTGCATCGAAAAATAAAAAAATAAAATAACATTTCTATCCACTACCCATTTTGACAAACATAGCAGAGACATTACAACAGAGACATCTCTATAGGCCATGATATTATAGCTCACGGCCTTTTATATGCAATGTATTAAGAGTTCTAAGAAACTGCATGCAGAAAATAGTATATATGGAATGCATTTTTTTTGTAAATTATACATATTAATAATACAACATAAGAGCCAACCTCAACCAAAACTCTATTAATTTAGACTGCCAAAATGTGAGTCAATAATCAAGAATATAAACAGCACAATCTAACAATAGCTAACTTCAATCAGAACATGCAAAAATTAGATGCTTCATTAAATTAAAACACAATAAGGTGACAATCCAAACCAGACAAAACTGTTTTAATTCAAAGATCCTGCACACTTAAACCTATAAATGAAGCAATGAATCATCAGATGTGAGTTGTGCAACTTTTAAGAGTGGTCATATAAATCAGAAAGATTACTAGATTAAAAATCATTACCCTTTAAAATTGAGTGAGAGAGCTTACTAAGCTTCTCGGCCAATCATTTACCCAATGCCCATTCGATATGAAGGAGAAGGGGTCGGGAACGAGAATGTTGGAATGAAGAGGAAGGGCAAGGTTAGGGTTAAGGTTTCAGGATGAAAGGAAGGAGCTAGGTTAAGGTTAGGGTTAGGGTTTCGAGATGAAAAGGAAGATGCTAGGTTAGGGTTATGGTTTTGAGATGAAAAAGAAGGGGCTAGGTTACTGTTACAGTTAGACTTAGGGTCAAAGGGGGAAAACGCACAGGGGAAAATTTTGAAGATTCGAGTGAATGAATCCTTGTAGTCAAACTCAGAGATCTCGAAGATTCAAATGAATCCATGCAGTTGAACACATGGGGAAAATCTATTGGGTAAATCAAAGAAACTGATGCAGTACAGGGAGAAAACGCAGGCCAATCAATCGAAACAAACAAAGGAGATGAGGCCTTGTAGAGGAGGGGGTACATGAAGGGGAGAAAGTTCTATTTAGAGAAGGAAGGGGAGAAGATGGGGGAGAACGATGGGAGAAGGTATGCCTCGAGGAGAAGGAGACAAAAAAACACATAATTTGGCATTTTGAATGGAACAAACCGTTTCATTTATTTCCACGTGGATGCCGATTATGCTACAGTTACCCCATCCGACTACAATGAGATTTAGTCTTATTTTTTAGTTTATTTATATTTTATGTACTATAATATTTATTTTAGAATGAGTTATGTTAATGTCGTGTTTCACGGCTTGGGCAACTCCAAGCTGTTGGGCTCGAACTTGGTTCCTGTTGAGGTGAAGAATGGGAGGCTCGGGGGCCGTAGTATCTTCGATGCTTAAGTTAGTTTTAGTGTAGGAGATGAAGAGAGAAATAATCAATTAAAGAGAATGAGAGTATAAGTATTCAAGAGTGTGAACCCCTTCCTTGGCCTTGGGAAGGGGTATTTATACTTGGCTAGGTTGGCCTTCATTGTGGGGGCAGTGGGTGTGTCATTCCATGCAAGGTCGGGTGTCCTTGCCACTTACATGTCGTGCCGCATATTAGTTAAACCTAATTGCGGTTGTCTCTGACATCCCAAGAGGCACTTCGTGGCTTGCCGAGCTTCGAGAAGCATTAAATTGGCGCAATCTCGGTCAGGCACGTCCACCTCTCTGACCAGTCTGGGCGTCGAGATTCAGGTTCAAGGATGTCCCTGACTGTCGATCAGTAAGGATGCCAGACTGTCCTGCTTGTCACCCTCTTGTCGATGTACTCTGTCCGATTGCTTCTCTTCTTGGGCCTCCTGAGATGGCTTATCCCAGCCCAGGCCTTATCTTTAGACTTGCGCTCGAGCCTTCTTCCAAACCTAAGCCTAGGGATAACTCCCTTCACATGTTATACTTAATTTGATGATTTAGTTTTTCAACAAAATATAAGTTTATTTAAAATAACAAAATTAAAAAGAAAAAGTCTGGATTACCACATTCCCTACTACATGGGCATACAAACTCACTTGGACGTGTGACAACAACACATCACTCAAGGTTTACAAAAAAACTAAGAATCACGTAGTATCGTGCCTACTCCATGGCACTCAATATAGAATGCAATAAAAATATCAAATTATTTGAAGATAAAAGAAATACAATGTTGAAATTAATTAAAAGATATTTGCTACTCATCATTTTCACACACTATAAGTTATATTTTTTTTTTATTTTATTCTTCTTAAACTAATTGAGTTATTATAGTCATCATTTATATATCACACATTTAGTAAGAGAAAAAAATACAAAATACAAAATTATATCTAATGTGTAATGTATGGAGATAATGAGTAAATTTTTTTTAAAAAAAAATCTAAAACATAAAAAGTCAAAAATTATATTTTTAATATCTAAGATTCTAAAGAGCGTTAAAATTTTGTACAATTATTTTAAAAAATGTAATAAATATGAATGAAAAAATTTGTTTTTTAATAGAAACACACTATTTTATACGGAGATTTGGCGTGATGATTAGATAATGCATAAAGAAACTGTACTTTCTTTTTTGTGTTAAAAGGCATCATGCGAAAGCAGAAAATGTGGCTGAAGTTTAGGGAAGTCCCACAAAACAAAGGGTGGGGGGATACAATGCCGTCCAACGTTTACCGCTGAACGTACTGTCTAATTTTTATTTTATTTTATTTTTTAT
>QEOT01003248.1:107303-124637 GCA_003123785.1 Pterocarya stenoptera
GAGTTGTTGGTTGTTGCTTCCTATGATGGTACTGATTAATCGTGGTAATTGACCTAATGGCTAGCGGCCATTGCTTTAAGGCCTCAAAACAACATATTTCAAATATTCTCAGACATTTTCTTTCGAATATGAAACATTTTTTAATTTCAAATTTTCTAATTTTTTATCTAATATAATTTTTTTAAAAATTTTAAACAAAATAAAAAAATATATATTATTTTTTAAAAATTTTAAAATAAAAAATATTAAAAATTTATATTCAAATAATTTTATAATATTTTTATTCAATTTTCTATCTCTCGTTTTCTTTTTAATTCAATAAAACAATTGTGTCTTGCTGGATGTGACCTAGGTTGGATCATGAGCACAATGACAAGGGTGACAAATTGTGTTAATGGGCTGTATTCATGTCATATCAAGTCGTGTATAATATATGATATGAGTTAATCCGAACATAACTTGTTAAGCTTAAAGGTTAAATTTTTAAATCTTAACACGACCCATTAAAATAACGAGTTGACATGATACAACCCGTTATAAATTAATTAAAAATATATTGACACGAAACGACTCGTTTCAATCCGTTTATGTAAATGAATTGAATTTACCCAAATAATCCATTTGACCTAATTAACATAATTTCACATAAAATTTAAAATCATAATATCTCTAAAAAATATAAAACTAATTGCATAAGTCTAAAATTACAATCTAAACAATAAAAACACCAAATTACAATCTATAAGAAGTGTAAGAGACGGTCGTGACTTGTGAGAATTGACTCAATTGAGAACTAAGATAGATAGTCAAGAATTATAAATAGGATTAAGGTATTTTTATTTTTAGGTTAATAAATATATAATTGTAATTTTGAGTAAAAAGTTTAACGGGTCACTAACGGATTAAGCGGGTTGATCTATTAATGATCCGTTAATAAATTATCTTAACGGGTCAATCTGTTTTAACTCGAACCCTTTAATATTAAATTCAAATCCGTTAATTTCGTATCATATTAGATTAATAGATCGTATCACATGTTACCACTTTTAAATGACAATGTCATCGAGATATTTGCATGTTGTTCGTCTCATTCAAAGTGTGTAAGAGCTGCACCCTTGGGCCTTGGCCCAGTTTAGCATAATTTAAGCTGACTTGAATGTAACCTGGGTTCTAGTCTTCTAGACCTTTTATATTTGTATACGATATTACAAGTCAGAGATCTCCCCGCATCTAAAGTTCTCTAATTTTAAGTACACGTTCAAAACAAACTGAGCTGCCCAGCCCTTTATTCGAGGCTGTGTAAATGTTCATTCAACACAAATGGATCAGTTTATGGATGTGTTGGTGTTATAGCATTTACGCTTCGTATGGTTTTTCAGTGCTATTTGTTCGTCAAACACATCATTTTCGTCCAGTGTTTGTTTGGGGGGGGGGGTGGTTTGGGTTGGGTTGGTACGGTACAAAAAACGTGTTGGGGGGATTTTTTTTCTGTAGCATTTTTGTTGCTGTTGACTTTAACGATGATCATGTGATGCAAAAATGTTATTATTATTTCTTTTCTAATCTAATCCGTCATTCTCTTAGACTTGAAAGCTCTCGAAGGCCAACGCCACCTACAAATAAATTGTAAAAAACTACTTGATGCTAATCAGTCGTTTGTTTTTGTAGATGAATTGAGAAAAATTAAAAGTTTAATAAAATATTATTATAATATATTTTTTAATATTATTTTTATTTTAAAATTTGAAAAAATAAAATTATTTATTTTATTCTATATAATAATTTAAGAAAGTTATAATAATTAAATTAGATGAGATGAGAATGATTGTGAAAATAATCTAAGACTCATCCAAGATCATATTATAATACTAATCAAAAGCACACATAGCCAAACCATTGAACATTATGTGCATATAATACTCGTAAAAGGCTAATATAATTTATAACCCACTTCTTGTTATTCTTCCACCCTAATTATTTAAATTAAAAACATAATTTAAACCAAAAGAACAAGGAGAAGGAACAAAAAAGCAAGGACATAGGAGTTATTGAGACAGCCCCTCAAAGATTAAAAAAAAAAAAAAAACCCAAGGCATCTTTTTGTTTCTGCATAGGAGCGCGTAGCAGTATATGTTTTCATATTAGTGATGTTGTTGCTGTTTCTCTTGAGAGAGCTTCTTTTGGAGCTGAAGTAACAGGGTCTGGTTCTCTTGGTGAAGCATCAGAGCTTTCTGTCTCAGCTTCTCATTCTCTTCTATGATGCTTCGGTTCTCCATGTACAATTTCAAGTTCTTGATTTCCATCTCTGCCTTCACTACCCCGGCCATGCTTTTCTTCTCTTTTGCTTCTTTCAGTAGTCTTCTTCTCCTGTTAGTTTACATGTAAAAGTTTTTTGTGAGAGTGAGAGAGAGAGAGAGAGAGAAAGAGATGATTTGTGAAGGAAAGAACCTGCTAAGCCTTCCGACTCGGAGATTCTGTCGCTTTGACGGCCGTGGATGGCAAAAAGCAGACGACAAGAGACTACGTGGGATCGATGAGGAGTTAATGCACATCTCGTTTCCCCCTAAAAGTTCGTTTCTCTGTTTGAGAAAAGAGAGGTACATACAATAAAAACAGAGGGAACTAAAGAGATGGGGTTCTTTCTAAAGAGATGAAAAAATGATAGCTAGGATTAAAGAAAAAGAAAAGGTGGGTTGTAAGCGACAGGTTCTTGGACTTTAAATAGGTCGAGACTTGTCATGAGCAACAGTCCTATAGCTGTGATATCGTGTTTGTATTTGCACATGAGAGAGAGAGAGAGAGAGAGAGAGAGAGAGAGAGAGAGAGAGAGAGAGAGAGAGACAGAGAGAGAGGCTTTTCATAGCAATGATGGCACAAGGACTCATGATTACAAAGGCCAGCAATAGATGGAGAATACAGGAGAAGAAGAAGAAGAAATGGCTTCAGATCAGCATCAGTCTTTTGCCTTTTTTTTTTTACTTTCTCCGGGAGCCCAAGACTCTTATAACTTTGTGCCATGTGGGGCTGGACTGTGGAGGCACATAGAATAGAACTTATACGGCATCCCTCTCTCCAAGTTGGGAGTAACTTTTTTGAATATTAGAATGTTTCTCCCTTCAGTTTCAAGACCCTTGAGGTCCTTCCTCTAACGCAGAGGCTTAAAAATTGGAGAATAAACTGGTCATAAGGTGTATTTAATCAAATGTCTCTCATCATCATTGTTGTGGAAACTGGAAAACAACTTCGACATAATCTTCAAACTAGGCAGCCTCCCTTTTCTCCAGGATTTATAAAAATCTAGCAGCTCAAATTAAATACGATTTAAAATTTTCTCTCTCTCTCTCTCTCTCTTGATGCAGAGTGATAGTACTATTCTTTAGTACCATTAATTAATGCGTGCACTATCAATAAATATAAGGCGACGACAAAAATTCAAAACGAATAATAACAAAGGTCTACAAAATTATAAATACTAGTACGTACTAAACTGACGGCATGATTTTGATTTTCTAGTAGTTATCATCATAAACTTAAAACTGTTTTGGCTCTATCATTTTGTGGTCATATATGTATTATGTATATATATACACGTGAGACGGTGAGATCTATGTCGTATAATTGGCTTGAGAACATAAACAGCATGTGGTCAAAAAGATATGATTTGTTTTCATTTTTGTATGGGTGACAGAGAGGACTTATCTAATTCTTAAACGTCGGTTATGGGAAAGGTGGTGATGTTTGAAAAGCAGACACCAGCGTTTCCAATCTTCTTGCTTTTACACAACAAACACTAGTGTTGGTTGTGTAAAAGCAATGTAAAACCCAAAACAGTTTTCTCTCTGTGCTAATTAGTCGTTTGCATTCATTTGAAGAGATTATTAGCAAACCAAAACTTGCCCATGCATGCAAATAGATATATATAGTTTTCTATATATCGCCCAACTGTTATTGATTACTTTTTTGGTTCTTTTATTTTTCAATTACAGTACACGTCCAAGGCCAAGCTTGAAAAGATCGAAGGAATAGCATGTGGAAATTCAGGAGCAAATCACATGTCATTCAGTGTGGTGTGGGTCATAATAAGAAGCCAAGAGAGAATGAGTGTAGGAGGAAACTGGAAGGAAATTAGTAAAAGGGTATGAGGATGAAGAGTAGGGATGTGTAGTCAATGCAGTTAGGTCCTTGTTTTGTCCCTTTTCTTCATGTAATTGAGTACCCGAGCCATGCTCATTTATTTGGAAAATGAACCTCCATTTTGGCTTCATCTTCTTCTCTTCCATCATCATCATCACCAAAAATCCCCCCTCTCTATCTCTATCGTCCACTGTATTGTATTATCATAATGATGATGTGGTGGTGGTGCTATTTTGTCCAAATTCAGCTCAGCCACTTCACATGGTCCCTTCACTCACAATAGAATGCATGGGGACCAAAATGCTTCTTTCTTTTTATTTTTTATTTTTTGAACTCAGTGCTTTTTATTTGTTGGAAGAAGATAAACCAGGATGTATGAAAAAGACGATCAGTTCTGGTCAGATTTGCTCAATTCTTTATGCTTTTATTATAGGTATCACTAACCAATTAAGTAAGATTATGCTTCAAAATACACTTTCATGGCTGACTAATTGCAAGAACGATTTTTCCTATGGTGGCACAGAGAGAGAGAGAAAGAGAGAGAGCAGAGTAATCATGACTTTTTTCATTTTGTACTTAAATATAAGCATACTTTTTTAATTGATGTGTAGAGAAGAGATATGCATGCACATCCTGATTCCTTATATATATATTTTAGAATGTAGGAGAAAAATATGGGGACTGCTTAATTCCTACCCATCATCATGCGTTGTTTGAATTGAGAGATCGAGCCATTTGATGAGGACAAGGACCACTACCTCGATCTTACTCATTTCTTGTATTACTAACACCAAACACCTTGCAGGCTAGCACTACTATTTGAGGGATGGCATCAAGGTAGCGGCAGTCAACTTTGAAATCAGACTCCCCACCCCCCCAAATATTAAAAAAATGTTCTACTTTCCATATATTCAAAAATGGGTAAACCTTCTAACAATAATAATAATAATAAAAACAGAGATTACTTCATGGGTGACCTTAGGAAATATTAATAGTATATTTTTTTATCCTTTTTTTTAATATAAAAAACTAATAATAATAATAATAAGACAAATATGGAGTTGGATAAAAACATTTGCTTAGTTTTACAAGTCTTATACATATGCTTGTACCTAGCTTGCTAGACATGGGGTCGGCCTAGGTTGAGATTTCCCTTTTGTAGGCCAAAATAATGCAGCCTGTATGGGGGTTTCCCTGGTGTTTATGTCTTTGGTACAGCATTTGCAGTCTATCTACCCAACTTCCCACCCTCCTTGACTAAGTCCCTACCCCAAACCATTAGAACAACACCACTCTGGAAGGATGCATTTGGAGTTTTATATATTGAGGAATTGAGAATTAATTAATTTCCAGAAAACACTGTTGTAAAGTAAATGAATTTAATTTAATTATAAGCCCTATCTTTTCACAAGACCAATTTCTGAGAACGCATTGATAATATTAATCATGAAAAAGAAACAGGTCATTGATATTTTCCCTCTCCTTATAGACTAAATTACCTAATTAAGGGAAGGAAATAAAATAAAATAAAATAAAATAAAAAAAGATTATTTTTTTCTTTGGCTGGCAGCCTGAACTGATAGCCGCCAGGAGAATCCAAATACAAGAGTGAATTAGAGAGCAACAAGAACACGTGTTAGAAGATTGACATGCACAATGTATTATGACTGTTCATACTCATGATGATGAGCCTCTCACCATCAACCATGCACGTGGCCCACATCAGCACCATCAATCCATTCAAAAAACAAAACCATGCTATGCTCTCTCTTCCACTCAGTTATCTACAGCAATCGATTGCCCTTAAGATTAAGTACACGCCCTCAGTATCGTTTCTTCTTCTATAACAATCATGACACTTTTTACGTACGTTTTATCATATCATAATAGCTCATACGAAATTACATTACGGCGAGGCTGATCAGTAGGATAAAAAGGTAACCCCCCCACGCACGCAAAAGAAGTAAGTTTAATTTCTCTAATTTGGATCTCTATATTCTGCTTAATTTTTCATTATCAATCTTATCCCTTTGCATAGTTTTACGTTCTTTAGGGCTTTGGAGAATGAAACAAAGGGTTCTTTCTGCCTTATTTTCCATTCGAATGGAAGGGTAGCACTTAAATAAAGACATGTGCCAAACCACTCAAAATCCAAAATATAATGAATAATGTTTTGGTCACAAAGTAATTTTATAAAAATAAATATATAAACATGATTTAATATGTCATATTGTAAAGTTACTTTTATTGTACAGTTAATTTATAAATTTTTTTTTATGATTTTTTCTTTTATTTTATAATTTTAACACTTCTCAAATATAATATCTCACTGGTTCAGACTTTCGAGGCAATACTCATTTTTAAAGGTAGAGATAAAACTGGTTCGCATCAGCGCGGGAAATTGAGGTTCCATTCTAGTTATGCAGTAAGTGTGGGCAGATCTTGGTTCAACCCTTTATTTATTCTGTTTTTGGGTAATTCTGAAGCCAATAAAACTTGCTATCAAAAGAGTGAGGGCCGTTTGTATTAAGAGGAAAGTTGAGATGGTTTGTGTATAAGAAAAGTTCGGTGTTGGGGCCAGGAGACTGCCTCGTACATGCATCTAAAAAGTAGCATTTGCGCGTTCGAATCTCTAGCACTAGTTGGCACCCAAAAACGAGGGCAGGTTATGCAAAGTACAAGTCACATGAGGCAAACTAACTACTGAGGAACATATAGACCCGCAGTGCATCGTTCATGCAACTATCATTTGCATATATACTGCTTATATATCAAGTATGAGTGAAATTATCAAGTGCATATACTGCTCATTTAAGTAATGGTCTCTTTTGAGCCAGTTAAGAAAGATCATTCAAAATCATAGCCAGAAAAGAAAAGTTCAAAATAAAATGTGAAATGACAGGAATTCTGAAGCGTCTCTAAATTTCGGGTACCCATTTGAAAAGTGAGGATTCTTGAGCTGAAAGAAATAGGGTAAAGTGGTGCCAATCTCCATATGAACCCCTAGATCCATCACCGCAAAATTTGATCAGTGTCCAAAAGTTGCTAAGAGAATGTCATTCAGTGAAAAGGCAGGAAAAGGTCATATACAGCATGTACATTATAATTAGGGTCTTAAATACATCAATAAAAAATTCTGAATGGAAAACGGGGAGAACAAATGCAAGAAAATTATAAAAGAGCTTCATCCACCCGTCTGTGCCAAAACGATGAAAAGACCATGTTTACAACAGACCTTCTATCCAAGAGAATCTTCTTGGGTAGCTTCGTCATCCTCATCCATTGCATCATCTGGTTTGTGATCCTTCTCAGCTTGATCACTATCCACAGTTTCTGCATCTGAAATTGATATGCCTTTAACATCAACTTCACAATCATCATCATCATCATCGGTGCAGCTCTCGGTATCTGAGTCCGAAGTAGAACCCTGATTCTCTCTCCCTTGATCACAATCATTATCCATTGAACTACCAAACTGCCCCTTCAAGTCAGGAGCAACAATTCCAATCATTTCACTTAGTGCTTGACGTTCATGATTCCGTCTTCTAGCAACAGCCTCAGAAGAGGGGGCGTTTTGACTCTCAGCTACCTGAACATTGGAATCATGTAGAGCAGCGGCACCTCCCTCAGCATTGCCTGTACTTCTTGTAGATTCTTTCCATCTTTTGACAATAGCCTCAGAACAGGGCGAACTTTGACTCTCGGCCACCTGAACATTGGAATCATGTTGAGCTGCAGCATCTTCCTCGTTATTGCCTCTACTTCTTGGAGATTCATTCTCTCCATGGACTGAAGGGGCTGTGCTGCAAGCCCAGCTACCTGCAACTTCAGAAGCTAAGAGGTCTGCCGTTCTAATCGTTCCCCCAACTTCTGTATCTTCCATAGATTTTAAATTTTCACAGGGATTATTTGATTGAGAGTGACACATGGCACCCTGACAAAGTGTTCGGTCATCAGTATCTTGCACATGGGCTTCATCATCAAGCTGCATTGTCTCCCCAGCTAAAGTGCTGCACTTTCTCAAATCAATACTTTGGTCAACATCAATTCCAGGGCTTTCGGTTTCAAGAACTCGCTCAGTGCCAAAGGCATCTCCCTCCAAAACAGGTGCTGTGCCAACACCCTCAATTTCAGAACCAAATCCAGCCTTGACACTGTGGTCTGCACTTGTAAATTCTTCCTCTTGGGTGTTTTGGCATTGTTCTTGGGTCCTGAAATCACAATCATGCTTCTCGGTAGTGCTGCCTTCATTGCTAGAGGTTTCGACTTGATTTCTTTCAAACCCCTGCGCTGAAGTGGCTGGGCCTGCCTTAGCAGTTCCTTTACTACAGAACACAGTTGCTTCTTTTTCCCCACTTTCATTTATGACTCCATTCGGTACATTGAGGTCCATATCAACTGACGTGTTATCATAATTCTCCTCATCTTCCAAAGTCCTCTGCATTGCCTTCAGTTGTTCCTGCTGCTTAGCAAACAGTACTGAAATCTCCTCAGTTGTGGAATAAAATGATCGTAGTTGTGTTTCCCTGTATGGAAGCCATATGTCTAAAAAGAGTCAAACCACAACCACTTGAGTTATGCATATTGAAGCATGCTGAAAGATGCAAAATTTGGAGAACTCCCACGTTCAGATGCAGGTTTCAAATTCTAACACAAAATCATGAATAAGGGATGCTTGGGGAATGAGATAAGATGAGATGAGAAATTTGTATAGTAGTGAAATGGTTTGAGTTAAGATGTTTTATTGGGTTGTGGGAAAGGAGAGAGAAAAAGTTGAATAAAAATATTATAAAGTTAATAATATTGTTAGAATATTATTTTTTAATATTATTTTTGTTTTAGGATTTGACAAAGTTGAATTATTTTTTGTGTTTTGTTTGGAAGTTTGGGAAAGTTGTAAAGATTAAGTAATGATTAGATGAAAAAGTTGAAAATCTGAAATTGAAAAATGTTTGTATTTAAGTGATGTTTGGGAAAGAAAATATGAGAAATTTTGAGATAAGATGAGTGAGGATGTGTTTCCCAAACAACCCCTAATTTACCTCTGATTAGACTACCAGGATCAATACAAAATATTCGGAATTACTATATTCCTTGATGTCTCTCTAAATGACAACTTACTCTAGACAAAATAAGCAACATTCTCTATTTCAATTTGACTGGGGAACCAGCAACAATTTTTGCCCGCCAACTCTATTCATATCTCAAGCAATTCAGGGGTCAGCAAAATTACTATTACAGGGGTGAAACAAACACAGAGTGGACACCATAGCGATAAAGAATAAGTGCCAAATGGGTTTATGGCCACAAAGTAAGCATGCATAGTGTCATCATCAAGATTTCAAATATGTTCTAGATCTGGTCTGGGTTGAAACTTTTTTTTTTATAAGTAAGAATCTTTATTGAATTGAATGAAACGAGGCAATGCCCAAATACACCGGAAGTATACAAAGTGAGACACTTAATTACATTCTAATAAGCTGAAAAGAAGATAGAAACTCATGGACATTCTCACCCTTCAATACATTAGCAGAAAACCAATGTAAAAGAGAGAATACAAATAAATTCCAGATTTCTCCCACTGCACGCACCTTCTTGTTAAAACACCTATCATTCATTTCCGAGCATAAACACCACATTAAGCACAAAGCTATCATTCGCCACACTGCTGCCAGTTGAGTGCTATTATGCCTCCTGTTCCAGCACGCTAGTAGTTCTACCACACTCTTAGACATTACCCAACTCAGCCCAGCTCTATTAAAGATACCAGCCCATAACTCTCCAGCCACCTCACAATATAAAAGCAAATGATCTATCGATTCTCCATTCTTTTTACACATATAGCACCACTCCGTGACCACCATACCGCACTTCCTTAGATTATCAACCGTCAAAGTCTTCCCAAGTGCAGCTATCCAAATAAAAAATGCAACTTTAGATGGCACTAAAACCTTCCAAATGCTCTTCCATGGAAATAATGTGGGCTGTTGGACTGTCAAAGCCTTGTAAAAAGATTTAACAGTAAACTTTTTTCTCCCCGTGTGAATCCACAACATACAATCACCCCCATTGCCTCCTAACTTTGCTAAATACAAGTAGCTATAAAAATCTATCATCTCTTCAAGTTCCCAATCCTGAGCATTTCTAGTAAAAATGACATTCCAAGTTACCATCCCATTTGTACGACACAACAATTCTGAAATTGCAGCTTGCTGATTTTCTGCCAAGTTAAATACAACTGAAAAAACGGTGGAAAGAGGGCTCTCCCCACTCCAAGCATCAAACCAAAAGCGGGTTCTTGCTCCAACACCCACCTCAAAATTAATATGTTTTTCAAAAGTGTTCCATCCCTTTCTAATAAATTTCCAGACTTACTCCATAAGAACCCCTACCCTCCTTAGAACACCATCCCCCCCACGCACTACCATACTTGTTATCAATAACCTCTCTCCACAACGAGTTCCCTTCCATTTGATACCTCCAGAACCACTTTCCTAAGAGTGTCTTGTTAAAAGTGCTCAAAATTTGCACCCCTAACCCACCATTCGCGATCAGACAGCTACCCTTTGCCAACTTACAAAGTGAAATTTAATTTCCTCCCCCATGCCACCCCACAAGAAAACTCTAAATAACTTTTCGATCAGGTTTGCCACACCCACCGGTAATGAGAATAGAGAAAGATAGTAAGTGGGAAGGTTGGAGAGGGTGCTTTTGATAAGTGTTAATCTCCCTCCTTTTGATAGATATAGCCGCTTCCACCCCGATAATCTCTACCACCCCATCCCAAATACTCTTTGCTTTGAATGATGTCCCCAAGGGAAGTCCAAGGTATTTCATAGGAAGAAAGGCAATTTTA
The DNA here is from genome assembly GCA_003123785.1 of Pterocarya stenoptera. Classification (NCBI taxonomy): domain Eukaryota; kingdom Viridiplantae; phylum Streptophyta; class Magnoliopsida; order Fagales; family Juglandaceae; genus Pterocarya; species Pterocarya stenoptera. The sequence continues at coordinate 118,294 of QEOT01003248.1, forward strand.
CAGCCCAACAACTCTGCTAGAGAAGCAATATTACTCACATCCCCCACCGGTACCAACTCTGACTTTCCCAAGTTCACATTGAGTCCCAAAATAGCTTCAAAGTACAACAAAACTGCCCTTAGAGCTTGAATCTGGTCACTAACAGCATCACAAAAGATGAGCGTATCATCCGCGAATAGTAAGTGAGAAATGGAACTGACACCATTGGTATTGTTGCCCACTGAAAAACCAGCAAGAAACCCCCCCTTACAACAGCCTCCACCATGCGACTCAATGCCTCCATTACTATAACAAAGAGGAAAAGTGATAGCGGATCCCCTTGTCTCAAACCCCTCTAAGTCTGAAAAAAAACCCCAAGATTTTCCGTTGACTAAAATCGAAAACCGAGCAGTCGAAATGCAATATTTAACCCATTCGCACCACCTATCCCCAAAACCACATTTTCTAAGCATATAAAATAAGAAGCCCCAAAACACATGGTCATAACCTTTTCCATGTCTAGCTTGCAAAGGACCCCTGGAATGCTTTCTCTTAACCAGCTGTCCAAACACTCATTTGCTATCAAAATTGAATCCAAAATTTTCCGACCCGAATGAAAGCATTTTGAGGTTTGGAAATGAGATTATCCATCACCAAACTCATATGATTAGCTAATATCTTTGATATGATTTTGTAGATCCCACCTACCAAGCTAATAGGCCGGAAATCTTTCAAATCATGGGCACCAGCTATCTTTGGGATAAGTGCAATGAAAGTAGCATGGAAATTTAAGATTAGAATGAAAAGCATGGAAAATCTGCATTACTTCCTCCTTCACTATATCTCAACACTCTTGAAAGAAAGCCATAGAAAAACCATTCGGGCCCGGAACTTTATCTTTGCACATACCTCTCACCACTAGATGCACCTCCTCTTCAACAAACAGCCTCTCCAACCAACTTGCTACATTCGAATCCAGCTGGTCAAAACTTAAACCGTCAAGTTTGGGGCGCCATTCTACTTTTTTAGCTAGGAGATCCTCGTAATACTGCACTATATGATCTTGGATCTCTTCGGGAGAATGTAACACGTTTGAACCTGAGTGAAGGACTTCAATAGCGTTGTTGTGCCTATGAAAATTGGTCACCTTGTGAAAGAACTTGGTGCATTTATCCCCCTCCTTCAACCAAATCGCCCTTGATTTTTGCCTCCAAGGGTTGAAACTTGTTAATCAAGGTTAAAACTCTCCACAAATCAATATTTCACCTCGAGATGTATATAATATTCCATGCTAACCAAAAGAAAACCACACTGAAATTAAAACCACATACCCAGATTGGACATCTCTTGGTTTCTCTACTCACACAAAAGAACAACCACTAATGTTGTACCTGATGGTGCTGAGAAAAACAGGCATTTGTTCTTAATTAGAACAAGTTTACAACTAGGAAAACGTCCATCAAAACCAGTTAATAAAAATCTACAAAACAACTCTTCACTAACGAGATGCTTGAGCACTGCCATTACCATATGACTTCTAGAAAAATAAAACTCACCATCCATTGAAACATTTGTCACACACATGGAGCAAAATGCATATTCCAATAGCTAATGGTCACAGTATATCTAAAGCTTTAGATCTCTTACCGGAGCATAATTCTTTCTCTGGCACCTTTTAACCTTTGTCTCTCAAAATCAAGATCCCGCACTGCAGCATTTATCTCAAGCTCAAGTGCAGAAACTTTAGCCCATGCTTCTTCTCGAGCAGACTGCTAACAACAGCAAGAAAAGCCTCAGCTTAAAACTGGAATGGATTCACTAGATGCCAAAAAAGAAACATAGGGTACATCTTGTTACAGAAATTGAAATTTGACGAATAAAACACAATGTTAAATCCTTCACTTTAACATATAAGCATCTCACCAGAATGACTTTTAAAAATGAATATAAACTGCAAGAACCTAAGAGAAAAACCCAGCATCTGTAAACACGTGCTATATCATAGCATTTCTGGTATATCCAGTAAAAGACTTCCCTCGTATGTTTTTCACCGTTAACAATATCCATTTCATCAATGTGAACACATCATATTAGTTAATGAAATGAACTACAAAACATGTATATCTCACATGCAAGGACTTCTAGAAATGGAAGTAACTAAATCAAAGATATATTCTAACAGTGGAGGTCTTAAAGAATTTGGATAACAAGGATTTATATTGAATAAATACAATATTTTAAACAGGGAAAAGAAACTTCTGTTTCTACCTTTTCAATCTCAAGCTCTTGCCGCATTTGTTTCAATTCATGCTCAAGTTCTTCCACTCTCTGCTTCAACACCCAAAACATCAGAATGAGCATTAGCTTCAACATCTATATAATATCTAACTAAGCAAAAAAAGATTACTTTTCTTCCATTTGCAGAGGCCAGCTGCTCTTCACAAACTCGAGTTTCCAGCAGGCGGACTTTATTGTCAGAGATAACTAAGTTTTGCCTGGTGTCTTCCTGCAGCGGAAAAGGCAATTGAGATACAAGCCTCTAAAGGTTCGAGTAAAGTACTAACTTTGTTATAAAGAAAAAAGGTATCTTCAATAATACCAGGTTGGACCTCAAGGTATCTACTAGCAAACACCTTTCTCTCTCTGATTCCTGAGAATATAAACATGGATATATAATTAAGCCATTCATTTAAAACAAAAACTACATATATCAAATCCCTTTCTTTTCACTTCGTATAAAAAAGTTGTTAGACCTTGAGCTTATTAATCACTTCTTGCAGCTCTCTTTCTCGTCTTAAGAATGCATCAGACAATCGTTTGAATTCTTCCTGTGCCTCTGACTGTGCTCTCTGCACTGCTGTTTTTAAATCTGCAGCTGCCTTTTCTCGTTCTTCTCTTCTCTGGTCTCGCTCTTCAAATAATTGTGCCTCCAGTTCAGTTATAGATGCCTTCTGACTACAAGCAAGAAATCAAGCTATCAATACATTTTTTTCTTACAGATTCCCAAACAATTTTACTTTCAACTGAAGAGATCAAAACACAATTCCCCAAAACGTCAAGACATGCTCAAGTAACTCAATAAAAAAGGCCTCCATATCATATTAGACACTGAAGTCAATACATTATTCCAACTAAAATCACACCTCACAGTGGCTATTATAAGTTATGCCATAAGTCATTTTTAATAAGCCACTGCCTCCTATTCTAGTGCATCACATGAAGGACAGCCTTATAGTTTATGCCCATTGGAAAAAAATTAAAAGGGTAATATTCATTTGAACAAGATCTCTGGCTGTTAGCTTGGTGTACTACATCTGGGAGGTTTGGGGGTGGCCATGAGTTGGTTAGATTGATGTATTAGGACCAGGCTTCTATTTGGGTAGGCTGCTTCTGCTGGAAAAATTACATTTATGATGTTTACGTGGAAACATATATACCGTTGTGACTATAGTTACTCTAAGAAACTCACTATTTAGGGACAAAACTCATTTCAGCAAATAAGTGACCATAAAATCTGTCTTACCTCTTCACTATTGCATTTGCTTCTGTGCATGACTGTATAGAAGCATTGAGCCTTCTGTTAAGGTCTTCCATAGCATGTTTCTGCTCAGCAGATATCCTACCGACTGACTCCAGCTCTTTCTGTTTGACCTCCAACGTATGGTGCAATCCATTTAGTTGATCAAGGTATGACCTTGCAACTGATTCTTTGATTTCTTTCATTTCCTACAGAACCAAATATAGCATAATTGTTGTTTAACAGAAGTTCCCATAAGCTATTTTAAAGGTGATTCATTAATATGAAAAACAAAAAAGGCTAAAAAGTTTCTATTGTTTCCACTAGAATGAAGATGGCAAACATAACATTGCCATGCCCTCTTATAAGAAAAAGGAATGAGGAAAATTACTTTTCTTTAGCAAAAAAATATTTTTCTTCACCTTTTTCTCAAAAATTAATTTTGATTAATGAATGAAGAATTATTCAATAAAAAGTCGCATCATATGAATTACGCTTCAAAACAATATGCATCCTTTTTGGCAGAAGAAATCCATATGAGCACAACTGGAATCTTATACGCATGAGAGAGGAAGAAAGAGCGAGAGAATTTACCAGCATCACTTACATTTTCATGACGCCGAACACATGCATGATTTTCATCACGTAATGTATTGATTGTAAGGACCTGATTTTCCAATCGCTTCCTCAGTTCCTGCCAAATTGAATATTAGACATACATAATTTATGAAACAGAGACTTTCTAGCCAACTTCATAAGAAGATTCATTTACATAATCATTCATTAATATAACCCAAATAAAGATACCGTGTTTGACCGTTGAAGGCTGCGAAAATCATCAAGAGAAATAGGACCCTCAGGAGCACCAATGCCAATACCCTTTAGTCTCTTGTTTTCAGAGACAAATTCCTCTGCGTAATCCCCCCCCCCCCCNGTGCCCTTCTAAGAAAGGGAAGTTCACAGTTCACTCCTACTATCATGCCATGATCATGCATAATACAAATTCATTCCCATGGAAGATTATTTGGAAGACAAAAGCACCCTTGAAGGCAAATTTTTTTGTATGGACGGCCTCATTAGGGAAGATCCTCACAAAGACAATTGACAAAAACACCACATCATGGTTATGGATTGGTGTTGAATGTGCAAAAGGAGTGGAGAATCCGTATATCATCTATTAATTCATTGTGAGATTGCTATGACCCTATGGAATAACTTCTTTGCTCGGGTGGGATTAGCTTGCATGATGCCGAAAAGGGTAATCAACCTCCTAGCTTCTTGACGAGGCATCTAGGGTAACCCTCGTATTGCAAAAGTGTGGAAGATGGTCCCAATTTGTCTATGGTGGTGTATTTGGAGGGAGAGGAGTGCAAGAAGCTTTGAAGATCGAGAAAGGCCAATGGATGTGCTTAGAAGTTTATTTTTCAATCTTTACTCCATTGGTCAATTGAAATTGATTTTAATGGAATGTCTTTTCATGACTTCCTTGTATCGCTAAACTTGCATGCATAGGCGACGCTTTTGTATATGTCCCGTACACTCAGGCCTTGTCTATTTTATGCTCAATAAATTTTCTTTATCAATCAAAAATGTTTATACACTCTAACGACACCACCCGACCAGGTTTCACTTGAGTTTTTTTTTTTTTTTCCCTATTTTTCTGTTTAAGGTTGGTGTGGACAATCTTGGACATGCGGTGTGTGGCTCGTAAAACGTGGCATGCTTTCGGTTAACCTTTTGGATGGAATATGGATGGAGAGACCATGTTGTTAATGCATGCAAACCAGAAGATAGAAGATTCTTTGTTAATTTTGAAAATCTAAGGATGTGTTTGATAACCGAGTTTTGACCCAAGGTTCTTAACCGTATTTTATCACGTCTATATAAATGCTTCTCATCCAAAATTAAAATAGAAGAGACATTAGTCTCCATTACTCAATGAATCGGATGCAATAATTTAGATGAAGAGCTTTGTGGGATTGAAGTACTGAATATTACCATGCTCAGGAGGAGCGGCAAATGAAATAATATTTCCATGACGGAGTTTGACTTCGGCACCATTCTTCCTCAACTTGTCCCAGTTGAGATATGTTCCATTCGTACTGCGAAACACTTAATACAATCAGACATATAGTAAAATATAAAATAAGAGAAAAAAAAAGATCAAGGATAAAGCGCTAAATGAACAATGCAGAACCTCGTATCTTTTAAGAAGACTGTATATTCCGAATCATCAGCACCGAGCCTCCTCCTGTATATCTTGCAATGATATGCACTAACCGCGATTGATTCAATCTGGAAACGTGTATCCTCGACTAACCGACCGATGCAATGTTCATCCGCAGTCAGAAGCATATTTATGCTCTGTGAATACAACAATTTCTTCGATTTAAACACCAAAAGAAACATCAAATATAGTGCATACGACGTTGGACCAGCGCCCAAACAATGTAGGTAACAAAGTTTATTTCTTGGCAACGAAAAACGAATTGGAATACAATGGGTTAGGGTTCATAACCTGATGGCGTTTGCGAGCATTGGTGGAGATAGCGGTGAGGACGGCCCATACGTCGGGATCAGAATTCTGGAGAGGCTGGGAAGCGATCTTGGATGCGACAGAGAGAATGTGGTCCTTGGCGCTCGACGACCCGTTAGTGGCGGTGGCGGCGGAGGTTTTCGTAGGAGGAGGAAGAGGAGGTTGAGAAGAGCCGGAACCTGGGACTATGGAAGCAGGGCTTGGGGAGGGCTTCGGAGTTGTAGAGGTCTTCTCTGGGTTCTCATCGATTACAGCAGCCATAGTAGCGATAAATTTTGGCGGGGAGTTTGAAACCCTAATTAACTGTTTTTC
>QEOT01003248.1:134954-179126 GCA_003123785.1 Pterocarya stenoptera
GGAACGATTAATTGACAAGGGGTGTGAAATCCAAGGAAATTGGTTTACATTGAATCGGTGAATATCGGACTTAAAATGCGAGCGCTGGTCCTGGAGGGAGTCGAATTCGCCCTTGCAGGTGTTGCAGGTCCATCTAGGCGTTGCTAAGACGACGTTTTTGGGGGCATTAGCGTCTTCTTGAGGAAAGTCTAGTGTTTCGGGAGCAGAGCTGTTGGGGTTATCAAGGTGCTCGGAGATCGGAGTTAGAGAGGAGTGAGGGGAGGAGAGAAGATGACAGGAGTCGAAGAAGTCGGGCGGGAGGTCGAAGATGGAACGGTGTCGTTTTTCTTGCTGAGGGTCGGTCCTGTTGGTTTCTCTGGTGATTTTGGTTGTCAAAGAAGGAGGGCCTGTCGCCATGGACGTGGATTTTTGGGTTCCCTGTCACGAATGGCGGCCATTCATTTAGTCGGACGATTGCACTTGAAAAGGCGGCGATTCGACTTCCCAAAACGACGGCGGCTCATGTCGTCTCAATTACTTAGTTATTATTTATAAATTATTCATTATGTTATAGAAAAATTTTAAACATAAACTTCACAAAAAGTCTACCACTTAAAAATATGTGATTATATTTTTCTATCCGCATATTTCATGAAACATAAGAGTAAACTAATAAAATTATATGTTTTTAAATGGTATGAAGGATATGAGACTTCTTTATAGCACGACTCTATTTTTTATAATTGACTCAATATTCAAATTTAATATTGTCTAGTATTTTCTCATTTGGTTATATAGATGTAGGAAATGAAAGTTAAAAATTTAATATATTTTTATTTAAAAACTTTAAAAAATTAAATTATTTATTATATTTTATATAACAAATTTAAAAAAATTATAATAATTAAATTAGATTAGATAGTGTATAAATGCTAAGTCATCCAAACATCTGTGGCATTTTCGGTCACTGCTCGCATGCAAACAAACTGTCTGTGCTAGCTGCTGATAATATACTTTTAGAGCATTTATATTGATCTATGCATATGCATATGCAAAGTTATATTTGTATAATATGAATCTAAATTTATCTACATTGAATTATGCATATTTAAATATTTAACTAGCTATGAATGGTATTAATCTAAATTTTGAGAGTTATTATTCACTCTTCAAATGTTATTTTACTAATTATTTCTCTCTCCTCCCACTCTCTCTTTCACAATCATTTCCCCTTCTTCCTCCTCAACAACACAACAAACATTTATCTACACATTCATTTTATTATTATAATATATGATTTTTTTTTTCATTTTATTATATTTTCAATATAATATATCAAAAAAAATTATATTTTTTATTATTACTTTTGTATTATTAATGTCAAATATATATAGTGGATACTAATTGCAAAATATATATATAAAAAAATTAAAAAAAAAACTGATTTTAGAAAAAATTTAATAATAATAATAATAATATATTTTATTATTATTTTGTCTCGAATATGCCTAAGTCAATATGAAAACTTTGCTTGAATGGCAAAATGAATATACAAAAGAGATAATTTTACATACTAATGCATAGTTCAATACTAACGCTATAACCGGTCGGTCTGTCATCTTAAACAAAAAAAAAATAGTCCACCAATAAGTGAGGGAAACGAAAGCGGTCTATTGGAACACAAATGTGACTGCATTGTAGGAGATAGCCTTGCAGCCCCTTCCACTTCCAAAGCCCGTCGCAGACATTATCTGAGTCACCTCCTTTGCGAGCCCCTCACCTCTTTTGCAAGCTTGAAATAAATGTGTTGTTTCCTTCATTTTTCAGGACAATTTATTCTACCCTGATTCTTTGACTATTTCCATTTATGGGTTGATTAACATAAGTTTAGTTGGCATTGTTTGGTGTGCAAATGGGTGGATTACAGAGCCTTTAATCTTTCTATGCAAAAGCCTTTAACCTTTTGATGCTGATTGAAAGTATGGATTTTCTATATCGGGTTCTTAAGTTGTGAAGTCCTCAGAAGTCTATTTGGATTACAGAGCCTTGATCAGTATTAATCAGCTTAACTGGGTGGATGGCCAAGCAATTTTGGTACCATTTCCACACCTTCAACATTTCCCAGTGGATGAACAAAGATAACTGCTAGACTAAGATAGAGAAATATAAGAGAGAGAGAGAGAGAGAGATAGAGAGGAAAGTGGATTATGGATTGCGGAAAGCCTTGCCCTTTTGCAATTCTGATTTTGGCAAAGTGTTATGTATTTAGTAATAATACTAGAAAAGATAGAACAATTGGTTGCTTCGAGGGAACCAAAATCCTCCACAAGTTTTGCCAGAATTCAACTTAGTTCTTCATTCATAACAACAAATTAAATATAACTCAGGAAATAACCACCAGCCAACAAACGCTGGATTTTAGCAATAATAATAACAACTTATTGGACCACTACTAACAATAAGGAGATCACGATAATAACAGCAACAAGATCTTTGACAGATTCTTAAGGCTGAATTTCAGCAAGATTTAGCAGAAAATGCACCTGCCACTAACTACAGACTTAAATAATAACATTAAAACATAAACTCAACAGATAAAAGATAATGGACCTCTAGATAAGGCCCTGCAGCCCAAATAAGGCCCTGTAGCCCAGGCCTGCCGCATGACAATGTCTCCCCCTCAGAAGACCTTGTCCACAAGGTCTGGGAAGTTCTCACGCAAGACTCAATAGTCCACCTAGGTTGCTTCTTATAGCCCTAACCCTTTCCACTTCACCAAGAGTTCTGTTGCTGCTCGATTCCCCTTCTTCATCATTCGTCGTTGTATGATTTCGTCCGATTCAGGCTTAAAGGTTCCATCTGATGCTGTAGGTGGCAAGGACTCAAATTGTTGATTTCGAGCCCCTAACTTCTTCTTCAAGCTCGATACGTGGACCACAGGGTGGATTTGTGCCGTAGGAGGAAGCTTCAGCTTATATGCGACAGAGCGCAGTTTTTCCAGCACTTCGAATGGCCCGTAGAACCGCAGAGAAAGCTTCAAGTTGCGCCGTTGAACAACTGACTACTGCTTATATGGTTGGAGCCGCAGGTAAACGTAATCACCCACTTCAAAGCTTCTTTCCGTCCTTTTTAAATAAGCGAATTTCTTCATTCTTGCTTGTGCATCCTGCAGATTGTGATGAAGGATACAGAGAATCTGATCCCTCGACTTCAAGGTATCTTCTACAACCTGATTTTTTGTAGTTCCTGGAGAATAGGGCAATAATTTTGGGGGTGGGTAGCCATAGACTGATTCAAAGGGTGTCAAATTTGTCGATGCATGAACATTTGTATTGTAACACCATTCGGCTAAGGGAAGCCATTTGACCCACTCCTTTGGTTTGTCACCTGAAAAACATTGTAAATATTGCTCCATAGCCTTGTTCACGATCTCGGTCTGTCCATCCGTTTGTGAATGGTAAGTTGAGCTAAACTTCAAGTCAGTCCCCTGCAACTTGAATAGTTCCTTCCAGAAATTGCTTGTAAAAGTTGGATCCCTGTCTGTTACAATGGAACTAGACATTCCATGCAATTTAAAAATATTTGCAACAAATATTTGGACTATTTTAGAGGCTGTATACGGATGGGAAACTGGGATAAAATGAGCATACTTAGATAACCTGTCAACCACCACCATAATTACTGAGTACCCTCCCGAAATAGGCAACCCTTCAACAAAATCAAGAGAAATGTCAGTCCAAATTTTAGTAGGGATCGGTAAGGGTTGAAGGAGTCCTACTGGATGTATGTTTTCTGATTTATTTTTTTGGCAAACATCACATTCTTGTATTAAGTTTTGGATATCACCCTTCATTCCTACCCAATAAAATTCAGAACGAATTATGTTGATAGTTTTATGGTAACCTGCATGACCGCCTCCTGGATTGCTATGTAAGGCCTGTAGAATTTGCAATTTCAATTCAGGTGTGTTGCTAATATAGAGTCTGCCTTTGTAGTAAAGCAATCATTCCAATACTCTATATTTGTTAGGATCTAATTTCCCTTACTCCATTTTCTGCAACAGCTTCTGCAACTCCAAATCATCCCCATAGGAAGCCTTTAGAGTGTCCAACCAAGTAGTTGTTGGAACCATGAGGGCTGCCAACTCTCTTTCTTTTGAATCCACATTCCTAGATAGTGCATCAGCCACCCGGTTGTCTTTCCCTTGTTTGTATTCCACTAAGAAATCAAAGCCTAACAACTTGGTGATCCATTTTTGTTGAAGAGGTATTCCAACAAATATTTTAGGCTTTGCTGATCTGTTTGCACCTTGAGTTTCTGCCCCAATAAGTAAGATCTCCATTTCTTTACAGAAAGTACCAAGGCCATCAATTCTTTCTCATAAGTTGACATTTGTAAAACCTTCCCACTAATTGCCTGGCTCATAAAAGCAATTGGCCTTCCCTGTTGCAGTAAAACAGCTCCAACACCATACCCACAAGCATCACATTGAATGGTAAAAGGATGAGTAAAATCTGGTAGTGCTAAGACCGGAGGGTTAGTAACAGCTTCTTTGAGCTTTTCAAATGCTTCCTTGGTTGTTTCAGTCTAATGAAAGGAATTCTTTTTTAAGAGAGAGGTTAAGGGTGTTGCAATTAAGCCATATCCTTTGATAAATTTTCTATAGTAACCTGTAAGTCCTAAGAACCCTTTAAGAGACTTTAAACTAGTGGGAAAAGGCCAGCTAAGCATAGCATCAATTTTAGCAGGGTTAGCCGTAACTCCTTGTTGGGAAATTAAGTGGCCAAGGTAGCTAACTTCAGAACACCCAAAACTACATTTAGATTTTTTTGTAAACAATTGATGTTGTTTCAGAATGTCTATAACAGTTTGTAGATGAACCAAATGTTCTAAAAAGGTTTTGCTATAGATAAGTATGTCATAAAAAAAGACTAAAATGAATTTACGTAGATGAGACTTGAAAATGTCATTCATTAGGCCTTGAAAAGAAGCGGGTGCATTGATTAGCCCGAATGACATTACTAAAAACTCGTAATGACCTTCGTGAGTTCTAAAGACAGTTTTTTGGATATCATTAGGATCAACTCGGATTTGATGGTAGTCGGATCTAAGGTCTAATTTGCTGAAAATGGTAGCACCATATAGCTCATCTACAATTGGAATGGAAAATTTCATTTTGATGGTTTCTTTGTTGAGAGATCTATAATCAACACAAAGCCTCCAACTGCCATCTTGCTTTCTTACCAATAGGACGAGGGAGGAAAATGGGCTTTGATTGGGTCGGATTATACCATTATTCAACATTTCATTGACCAGCTTTTCTATTTCTGTTTTCTGGAAGTACGGGTACCTATATGGACCTACACAGACTGATTTTGTGTCTTTATGGAGTAAGATATGGTGGTCATGTGTTCTAGGTGGAGGTAAACCTTTGGGTTCTTCAAAAAGTGTTTGGTACTGATCAATAAGTTCACTCAAAGTTGGGTCAAGTTCAGTAGAGAAAATAATATTTTCAGTTGGTTCTGTAAGCTGTATAACTAAGCCATTTTGGTCATTTTTTAATGCCTTACCAAAATTTTCACCCTTTGTCAATGATAAACCAGTAGGTGACATGCCTTGAAGTGTTCTACTTGTGCCCATGTAGGAAAATTTCATTTGAAGTCTCGAGAAATCCCATAGAATTGGCCCTAAAGACCTCAACCAGTGGACTCCCAAAACAATATCACATCCTCTCAATGTAAGCAAATAAAATTCGGTAGGATAGAAATTACCCTGCATGTGGAGTTTCACCTCAGTACACTTCCCTTCACTGCGTAAAGCTGCTCCATTGGCTACCTTTACTGTCAACCCTGGGGTGGAATGTATCTTGAGCCGAGTCTTCTCGGCAATAGAGGGATCCATAAAATTATGGGTGCTACCCGTATCAATAAGGATCACCACTACACACCTTTGCACCTTGCCCACTAACCTCATGGTTCTTGGATTAGGAGAGCCCGAGAGAGCATGGATTGAAATGCTTGGTTCTACCTTTACAATTTCTGGTTCACTCCGCGAACTGCAGTCTCCCTTCTCCTTGCCATCCCTTGCTATTTTGGGCTCCTCGTCATCACTAGAATCCTCGCACTTCATAATGAACAACTTAGCTGCCTTGCATTTGTGCCCCGGTCCCCATTTCTCGTCACAATTGTAGCAAATACCCTTCTTTCGCCTTTCCTTCATTTGAATAGGAGATAAGCGCTGCACTGGAACTATAGCCTTCTTCTCGAGAGGAGGAGAACTAAAGGTCAACCTTGGGGGTGGAGCACCCCCCTCGACAGTTTTCCTTAAGGCCAAAACATTTTCTTCCTGCATCTTAGCCAAGCCAAAAGCAATATTCAAAATTTGTGGGTTCAACATACGTACCATGAATCTGATATCTTCTCTAAGTCCACTAAGGAAACAGCTGAGTTTATATGGTTCAGCTAATCCCCTTAACTGGTTAGATAAGACTTCAAATTCTGTTTTATAATCTTCCACGGTAGTAGTTTGCTTTAATTTTGTAAGGGCCTCCATTGGATCTTCATAAGCTGTAGGATCAAACCGTGTCTGCAGCCCTCTTACAAAAGCTTCCTAACTCGTGATTCCACCCCAAGCTTCCAAATCTTGGAACCAAATTAAGGCCTTACCTTCCATGTGGAAGGAAGCCAATAATACTCGATGTTGTGGGTTAGTTTGGTGATAAGAAAAAAACTGATTTGCTCTATATATCCACCCTTACGGGTCCTCACCATGAAATTTAGGGAAATCCAAACGGATGGAACGTGTTTGAATTGTCCCATGCTCTTTAAATAATGGATTGACCATTCTTTGCCCATCTGTGTTAGACTCAGGTCTCCTCCCACTGTTGCGTACCAAGGCTTCAACATTACCAGCCACTACCTGAAGCTGCTGAGCCAATCCATCCACCAGCTACTGTAACGACGCTTGGTTTTGTTGCTGGATCTCCTGTGCTTGTTTCACTCCAGCAAGAGATTCAGCAAGTTGTGAATAACGTGTACCAACTCCACCTTCAGCCATGTGGATCGCCTGTCTCTAGATACCACTGTTATGTATTTAGTAATAATACTAGAAAAGATAGAACAATTGGTTGCTTCGAGGGAACCAAAATCCTCCACAAGTTTTGCCAGAATTCAACTTAGTTCTTCATTCATAACAACAGATTAAATACAACTCAGGAAATAACCACCAGCCAACAAACGCTGGATTTTAGCAATAATACTAACAACTTACTGGACCACTACTAACAATAAGGAGATCACGATAATAACAGCAACAAGATCTTTGACAGATTCTTAAGACTGAATTTCAGCAAGACTTGGCAGAAAATGCACCTACCACTAACTACAGACTTAAATAACAAAATTAAAACATAAACTCAACAGATAAAAGATAATGGGCCTCTAGATAAGACCCTGCAGCCCAGATAGGGCCCTATAGCCCCTGCCTGCCACATGACACAAAGAACTTGAATATTCAGATGAATCCATCTCTGATCTAATCTTTTATCCAGTGTGAGGGGCATTTAGATGTATTAGAGGCTGGTTTGGTGGTTGACGGAACTGGGCGACGAATCTGATTGTGAGGGGTGTTTGACTGGGTTAAGGCATTTGTTGAGTTTCCGAGGAAACGTTTTTTTTTTTTTTTTTTTTTTTAATTTCAAGAAATGTTGATTATCTGGTGTGATACTCTTATGTGAATTGCGTGGAATCATTGATGTGGCGAACTATTATTGAAGGATAAAAGTAAGAGATGGTGTGGTGTATAGTATTACTCTTTTAGAAGATTTATACATTTGAGCTTGTACTTATCATTACTTTATTAAATTAGACTTCTATCTTAACATAGTCGTGACTATTGAATTGAATATACTAATAATTAAAGAATAATGCTGGGACTTCCACTTCAATTGCACATTTTTTTTTTACAAGAGTGACGAAATATGTATTTATAATTTTTATTTATATTTTTATTTGGGAGACTCATTTTATTAATTTTATTTTAAATTCAAATTTTATAATTTTTAGTGTTTCAATAACTAATACATATACATGGTGAAGTAATTTTTTTTTAAATACAAATAACATTTTTTCTCTTATGCCTTCAGTATCCTTTAACAGTTTGGAATCGAGCTTACACTTCCAAATTCCAATACAAAGCTCAGAGTTAGGATGGGTCTCGAAGAATTTTTCGAATTCCAGGAAAATCTTGGTCCAGCCCATCTCTGTAATCTTGTCTTGTACTCTCCACCCCCAAAAACCAAAAACAGTACACAATTGTCTATGAAAACGAACAAGAATATCGATGTGAGGACACAGACACTTCGTGGCCTCTGACAAGGCCCACCTGTCACTGATCACGCACACGTGGGGCCTACCAATCCACTCTGACTGGGGCCCACGAAACGGAAAAGCCCGACGATGTGTCCTCCTCCGCCTCAACCTCTTGCCAGACAACAAGCACCCTGACAAGGCGCGTGGACCCTTAATGCAAGGCAAGGCCTAGTTGATGAATGATGATTCAAACACCCGCTCCGCTCCACCCACTCAGTGGTGCGTGTATCTCACGCCCGTTCATCAGGCTGAGCATTAGCGTTCTCCCGTAAATTTACGTTCTTTTTTCTTTTTTATTTTTTGCCTGAAGAGAGCTGCAGAGAAAAGATAAACGAGGCTGACATTGTCAGAGTTTCTGCCACACTGACACCCACTTTAATCTCACGTTCTCTCTCCCACAGTCTCAGACCGGTCTCAGAGAGGACTGAGGGGAGGGGGGATTGTGTTTTGGGTGGGTTTTTTAGCTTTAAGGTTAATTGAATTGAATTTCCGCTTTTTAAAATGAGCACGTCAATGTCTGTCAAAGTGTCAAGACTCGCTGTCGCGTTCTCAGTTCTTTCAGGTTTTGCTTTTTGGCTCTTGAATTTACCTTTTATGTCGTCGTCTCAACCTTTCTCTCCCCAACTGCGCAATTTGGATTTGCTTTCTTCTTGAAGCCCATGTGAAAATGGAAGCTCTACCGTCTCAAAGCGTACTCTCTTCCCATTCTGGTTCTCTCTCTATCCCTCCCTCCATCTGTATTTCTTTCTGTGCGTCTATTTTTGTTTTTGTTTCTTCCATTTGTTATTTCTAGATAATTTGAACGAGGTACAATTGCTCTGTTTATATATATGCGGTGAAGGGAAAGGAGGAGGAGGTCGTGCTGCACCCCAGAGGATGATTGACGAGGAGGAATCGACGATGGAAGTTGAACAGGAGAGCAGGGGTCGGGGGGTGAAGGAAGCACAACCAACGTGGATCAAGCTAGGCCTGGGGATTGGTTCTAACTCCGCTGCGGCAAAAAACCCCGTGACTGAACACGGAAAGCCTGTTGCTGTGGTGTTGACGCCAGCTCAGTTGCATGAGCTTCAAGGACAGACCCTAATCTACAAGCACTTAGAGGCTGGTCTTCCTGTTCCTCTTCACCTTCTCGTTCCCATTTGGAAGAGTGTCGCTTGCTTTTTTGGGCCCGCTATTTATAAGCTATACCCTAGCTGTAAGTCTTTACCTTTCTTCATTCCAAATGTTTAGCTTATCTTGCCCATTAAATAAAATACTGTCTTAGCTTATTGTGTGTGAATTTAATCGCATTTTGTTTTGGCATTTTAATGGAGATAAATTTCGTCTGTTGAAATCTTTGTTTGTAAAATAAAAAATGCTCTTATTCCACTTTGTTTCGGTATTTCTAAGTGAATTACTAGTGCGGTTTTTTAAATGCATGTGCGTGTGTGAAATTGGGTTTGCGATTATATTGTTCATATCAACCATGCTTCTTTTTATGGGTTTTTTAAACTCTTTTTTTCTGAAATGGTGTCAGTCTCGTGGCTAAACTTGAAACCCGAGTTGGGTTTTAGTGAAATCAAATGATCGCTCCTTGTTTCTTTGAACTTATATAGAAAGAGGCATTAATTTTTTACATGATGCATTTTCGTCAGTTGAAATTGGTCTCTGTTATCCGAGATAGAAATTTTGAGATGGGTTTCTGTTAATTGGATGAGGTTGATCTAGAAAATGTCGGTTGAAGATTATGATGTGGTTTTTTTGTCTCTTTTGGTTGATTGTGTTCAGTTATAGGTTATTTTAGTCCTCAGGGGTTTGACTATAAGACCATGATGGATCCTGAGCCAGGAAGGTGTAGAAGAACTGATGGGAAGAAATGGAGGTGTAGTAAGCATGTGGTGCCGGATCAGAAGTACTGTGAGCGGCATATGCACAGAGGCCGTCAGCGTTCAAGAAAGCCTGTGGAAGCTTTTGAAATCTCATCTCCTTCAGATTCAATGCCATCTGACAAATTTGGGGAGCTAAATCCGAACCGTGCCAATTCAGCCACTGTGGGACTTCAGCTCATGACCCCTTCCAGCCATAGTTTTTCCTCCACCACCACCACCAGTAGCAATATTAGAAGCAATAAATATGTCAGTTCTGATACTATCGCCACCAGAACCTCCATACCTGCCATTGCAGCAACCATGACCGCCATACCCGCCACTGCAGCCACAAGGGCCACCACTCTACCCACCTTCACTGCCAATTCCATAAAAAAAATCGACCATGTTTCTGAAAGAAAAGATGTAGGTGGCAACCCTCTCATTTACAGTCTCACCATGAAAAGCAATGGCAACAGGGTTGTATCACCAGGATTGGGCTTCTCACCAAAGAGTGTTCTTCAAGGTAACGTCTGTGAAATCTGAGCCCTTTTGTCCTCATCATGAATTTTATTTTATTTCCCCCATAAAGAGGTGTTTTCGTGACACTAGTTGGTGGCATAAAATCTAACTCATCAGCTGCCCTAAGCAATATAGGGCTAAGTTAAGATCAAATCAATTTTGATGAAATAGTTAGTTCATAAGTAGAGTATATGTCCAATGTTATTGGAACTTTGTCGCTTGATTTGAATAAATGTTGTTTGCTTTTGAAGTTAAACTAGGTTTAGATGCTGTTCTTTTTCATAGAAAGTAAAGTAAAGTATTGAAGCAGGATGTGATGAAATTCATTGCTTTTAGCCTGTTATGACAATTTTGTTTATTCAATCCCGTCACGCCCCATTGAGATTTTTAGGCTGATCACAGTTTTAGTACGGAGAAATGAGTGACATTTGCTTGTTTATTGTTATTTTCAGATCAAGGTTGCAACAGTTCATGCTTTGGAATCAGAAATGGCATAGAGCTTGAACCAGGGAGGTGCAGAAGAACAGATGGGAAGAAGTGGCGGTGCAGCAGGCACATTGTTCCTGATCGAAAGTATTGTGTACAGCACATGCACAGAGGTGCGAAAAAGCGTGTGGCGGTGACCCAAAAAATATCTGTTCCCCCAGCTTCTTCCAGTGTTGCAATTCATAGAGCTTCGCCATCTCTCTCTACAAATGTACCCAACGAGGCAGGTCTTTCTTCTCTGAACACAGATCTTTCCATCTCAATCCAAGCTAGCTCTCAACTCCTGCAAATTGATGAAAAAAGTACCACCAGCAGTAGCAGTGACACTACCATTACGGACACCAGCATCGCTGCCAATGAATATGGTTACATTTCCTCTTAAGGTGCTGTCCAGAAGACCAACCATGTAATCTTTGAAGTTCTTTTGTACCATTCCAGCGGTTGATACACCAGTTCTGAGGCGTTGTTGAACTATTTGGTTAAATGGATGCGCTGCTTATACTTTTTGCGTTTTCGGCCTCACCCACAAAACTCTTGATTCGGTTGTACCGATACACTCCTAAAAAAATGGGAAAATATAGGGATTTTCTTCGAGAAAATGGCATAGCCCGGACTTGATATAATAGTAACCCATCAGAGAAATACTTACCTCTAATACTTCCGTCAGATCCAAAGAGAAATTTGGGTAGAAACCACTGTTACAAACATCACGAGAACAGTGTTGATAAAATTTCTGACTCATATTGTGATTTGAGGTGTACTAAAATTAGTTGCAATTATAATCCAACTGTACAACAACCAAAGATGTTTGCTAACCTGTAGAAGTTGCAACCGTTACAATGATCAATGTACTCTGGCATGATTAACTCGTGATTTACATTTGAAATGATAATTAAATGGTTCCAACAACACATGCAGGAAGTTGATTCAAACATCCAATTATCTAAACAATAGTTTTTACCTACACTGAACTAGAAAGAGAACATACTCATATAAAAATGGTATCATACACGAGACTCAAGCTTTGTTTTGTAAATCAATGCTTCTGAGTCATTGACCATAGCATAGTGTGAAGGCAAATTGGAGATTACAATGATGAACACTTGAAGTTGCTTAATTTGCCTACAATTATGTCATTCGAAGCAGAATTCGACCATACGAGTTTCTCAAAGCCATGGGGAATCAGATCAAAAGTTTAAACTCTTAGTTACTGCAAATTCCCGTAGGATCTGCTTTCTTGACTATCCAAGGATGCTCCATGATCTTCTGAAGAGAGAGCCTTTTTGAGGAGTCCTTCACCAGAAGCTGCACATATTTTCAGATAACATATTTTTAAAGGCAGTTTGGATAGTGAGTTGATATGAGATGAATTGAGATGAAAGTTGAATAAAATATTGTTAGAATATTATTTTTTAATATTATTATTGTATTGAAAAAGTTGAAATATTTATTATATTTTGTATGAGAATTTGAAAAAATTGTAATGATAAGATAAGATGAGATGAAATATTTTTGGTATCCAAACAGGGAGTAAATCTAATCACTGACAGCATTCCTTCACAGTTTACATCCAGCTATCAACATAAAATAGAAATGGACAAACTTACCCGAAGAATGAGATCCTTGGCTTCTTCAGTAACATGAGGAGTGGAAGGGAAGCTGAGGTCAACCTTCACTATCCTGGTATAACCAAATACAATTATCTACCTACATATAACACGGTTCATGATACAATTTTTATCCATACTAAACAGGGTAAAACAATAACCTCTATACCTTACCTTCTAAAGGTATCGCTTTGACTTTCAGCCTCAAAGGGAGGGACACCATAAAGGAACTCATAACGAAGGATACCCAAAGTCCAGTTATCAACGGCGTAGTCATGAGCTTTGTTCTCCAACATTTCTGGTGCTAAATAATCCAAAGTTCCACACATGGTGTGTCTCTTGCTTCTCGACTGTACAGACCATCCAAAATCTGCAATTTTCAATCGTCCCTACGCATATAACTAAACTATGTTAAAAGTCTACTTTCTGAGTTATAATAATGAATGTCGAAACAGGCTTAGCAAAAATATGTCCAGCCTTTTTTAACTATCCATTCACAAGTTTGTATCACATAATCGTTAAATTAAATTAAGAAGTGCAAAATCTACCTCCGATTTAAGTTTCTCAAAAAAGAAGTCCTCAGAGATTTATCAACAACCGAACGCAAATTTAAGGAGTTTTAGCATACCTCGTGACCAAGCAACAGATTTTCTGGCTTGATGTCCCTATGAATCACATGCTTCTCATGACAATACATCAATGCTTGCGTGAGGCTCAAAATGTACTAAAATTCACAAGGGACATACATCAGGATTTCTCTCAGACTGCGTAACACACAACAAGTTTGTTTACTAAATTCCACGAGGGAAAACAGTAAGTAGAAGACGAAAAACACATTATAAATAAAGACAGAGTCACAGAAACATAAAAGAATACTAGTTTCTGCACTCATGCGCAGAAATCATACTTCATATAGTTGAAGTAAACCACAGTAACACCAGATTACAATTCCTTTTTCTTGCAGACGGTAGAAGATGTTGATAAGATTTCGAGTGGGAGAGAGAGAGAGAGAGATGTTTACGGTGGCAGCTTGGTTCTCACAAAGATGGCCGCTTTTCCTAAGCTTCCCATAAAGCTCGCCACCATGAGCATATTCGAGTATCAAGAAAATGCGTTCAGCATCGTGGAACCACCCATAGAGTCGCAATATATTCGGGTGCCGAAGGCTGGTTTGAATCTCCATCTCTCTCCTTAGCTGGTGTTGAATTCTGTACTTTTCGATTTGCTCCTTGAATATCACCTTCAAAGCCACTATGTACTTGCTCTTTAACATTAAAAAGAAAACAAATCAAACCAAATCCTAGAAGACAACCAGAAATCATAAAATTGAAAATAAAAGCCGAAAACCTCGGCTTCTCTAGCGAGATAAACTCGGCCGAATTTTCCTTTCCCGAGGGGTTTTCCGATCTCGAAATCTTGCAAGGACCATTGTTTATTTGGATTTGCTTCTCCCGCTTGGATGTTGTGAGGATTCATTGGGTTTCAGGAGTGAGATCCAAATGCGAGTGAGAATTGGAAACTTTGGGTGCGAGAGATTTGAGAGGGAACGTTTTGGATTTGAAAGCTTCTTCCAGAAAAGAACATACTCCCACACGAGTTTGGATTGTGGCCCAAATGCAACGTGCTGGGCCATTTTGGATTTTGAAAGCGTCTTCCAAAATAGAACAGGCTTTCACACGAATTTGGATCTTGGCCCAACTCAACGTGCTGGGCCACATTCTTCCTAAAGCCCAAATTTTTTATTTGTCCCGTCTGGCTTAAAAACATATATATTTTTTTTTAGTAATTTAAAAAAAAAAAACGTATCTATGTTCCACTAAGGACTGTTTGGATAGTGAGATGAGATGAAATAATTTTAGATAAATTGAATAAAATATTATTAGAATATTATTTTTTAATATTATTATTGTTTTGAGATTTAAAAATTTTGAATTGTTTATTATATTTTGTGTGAAAATGTGAAAAAGTGGTAATGATGAGATGAGATGATTTATGTATCCAAAAGAGCCCTAATTATCTTCCAAAATGGATATAAAGACTAGTCCATACATACAAGAAGAAATGCGACATCCAATCGAGACGTTCCCAATGTATCAAAATTATTTCCGAGATGGTTTAAATCTCCAAAAAAAATTTATGTGTAATTATTTTTGTGTATTTATTGTACATTCTACTAATGTGATTGGTTGCGTTATATTTTTTTAATATAAAATAACTTCTTTGGCCAAACGTATCAGTGAAATGCATAAAAAATATACAAAAGTAACTATATATATATATATATATATATAGTAACTCTTAAATCAAATTGCGTGTGTTTGTGGCTTGCCTTTTATACTGCTAGCGAATTTTCGTTGTGTAGTGGTGGGCCGTCACATATGGGCCATGATCTGCCTTAACTTTAAGCCCGTTGGGCTTAACTGGAATATATTTCCACAATTTATTAATTTATTATTATTGTTTTTGTGGAAGAGATTTCAAATGAAATGGATGTAGCATAGTGATGATGACTACTCTTTGCGAGCATCTTTATTGGTTTGGTTAAATGAGAAAGTTAGCTAAAATTTATATAATTGATGTAAAAAACATCCCACATTGGATTGGACAAATCTAAAATAATTTAAACTTTTACTATAGTGGTTGGCCAAAGATGAAGAACTACAATTGATTCACCAAATATTAAAATACTAATTTCTCACTTCAAGCAGATATTAAAATATTAGTTTCTCACTCCAAGCAAAAATACTATTTGGTTTGTAATTAAGAAATTTAGATAAAAATTTAGATGAGATTGATCAAATATTTTTTGTTATTAGCATTAAATACCTTTTGAAAATGTGATTTTTTTAATATTAATTTAATTAGAATATAATTATTATTAACATTTAATTAGTAGAGTTACAAAATATAATAAAAATAAATTAAATAAAAAAATTATTAAATTAATAATATTTTATTATTATATAGAAAGTGAATGGCTAAACTAATGTGGAGATTAAATTTAAATGGAATAGGCAAATGTAAAAAAACGTGATATTAGCTAAATTTTGAATATGGATTTAACCAATGAGGATGCTCTTGCATGCTTTCTCTAGTAAAGACAAGATTTTTAATTTGAATCATATCATATACCCTTTATATCATTTGTAATGGTCTTGACGTTATATATTAATTATTTAATGTAGTTTCGCGCGCACCGTGTTCGACCAAATGTCCGAACGCCATATTGTCCTATAAAAACTCCAAAATCAAGGTGCCAAAAAATAAAACCATTATTCAAACCTATTACCTACAGAAGTCCAGCTCTATCCATAGCTGTTATCCCTCCCTCGCGCGCATTTTCATGGTTGTTCATTCCGCGGCTTGATTGTCCTCACGAAACATGGGATTAAATGAACAACAATGCTACAGGTACACGGCCTGGGGTACCGTTTGCGTACACGGCTGACGTGGATTAATCTTTGCGGCCGATATTATTAAAAAGAAAACAAAAACAAAAACTCGGTTTCAGACTCTCATTCTCAGCACCAGAATCCTATTTTCCATCCATCCACACCGTCGGGTCAAAGCCCATAGTGACGTCGAAGCCTCATCTACGCTGCTGGTTGATTTCAGTGTTAGAGACAGTGCCGTCGTGGGTACACCCACAACCAAATTCGTCATCATGAGATCACCATTACATGACTGAAAATCAACTGGGTTTACAGAATTTTACCAGGTATGGTTCAAGAGAGTCGAATCCAAGATTAACAAAGTCTATCTCCGGTGAGAGCGGACAAGCAAAGAATGGATGGCTTGCTCTTGCTTTGCGACATTCGAATCTGCACACTCACTTATTGCTTTTTTCAAGAATGGTTTGTTGTTTAGTAATTCCACTTAAATTCCAAAAAAAAAAAAGATAGCTCACCTCCGAAACGAATAGCATACATAATATGTGAGATGGGTCTCGTATATCCCTCATTTATTCGTATGAACAGATTGGTAGGTGGCTAGGGGTATAATAGAACCTTTCCTGAGCCAGTGAAGGAAGTGTTTTCGGAGTGAGGGAAGGACTATCTTGTACTATCTTGTCTTTGTGTGCGATACGAGACTTTTCCCTTCAAAGTATCATGAAAGTCAGAACCCAAAATGAATAACATTCCCACAAACCCAGAAAAAAAGAAGAAGAAAGAAAGAAACGATTTTGAGACAAAACACAGATGAGGATGCATGGCAGAACACATATACCATCTTTGCCAGGTACAGACAAGGAAGTGATGGTGCAGCCCAGGTTGGTAATGAGGACACTCATTGTTTCATTATTGAGTTCGAAGAGCTCTGGCTTCAAGTTTGGATGTGACATTGGAATTTCTTTGAGACTTCAAAGGACTCAGCTAGAGAGAGTTGTGATTTGGGGAGAATGAAATGGATATTCGAGCGGAGTGGAGGCCAAACAATGAAAGCGCACCGTTTTAATAATTCTACGTGGAATCACGGGTATGCGGGAGGTACCCCTCCCGGGTACAATTAGCATTTTTCTTAAACGAATGCGTATGTTGCCTTTTTACAACTCCAAACTGATCTTACAAACAGCTCACTAAAGTACCAGGGACATCCAGTTCCTTTTACTTGCATCCATCTAACTACCACTTGTAAATCGCCTCCACCTCCACGGACCACCGTCCGGACATGATTGCTGCACATAATGGGTCCTCAACGCGTGGTCCCCGTCTCCTCAGTCCCATCACCATGATGGACGGTGATTTGAAAACTTATCCATGGTTAACTGGGCGGCACTAATTCTTATTAGTCGTGTGGTCTCTATCTCATATTGTTTATTGCTGTGAATTATTCATTCTGCAGATAAGCAGCCGTCATTAACATCTCATCTGCAAATGCTTGATAGATATCTGTTGCAAAGAGTGGCTATGGGATGGATTGGTGGTCAATTTCCAATTAATGGTTCTCTTTCATATTGCACGAACTCGCAAATTATCTTGAAGAGATAGGATCTTATTTATCGGATGAGGATGACCATCCTTCAAGATTGAAGAAGTAAGATCTTATATATCTATAAGATGCTTGAGTATTAAACGCTTCAGAGAGGGTATCAACATCAAGAAATGAATATTTCATGAAGTTGGATTTTCCACAAAATTCCCGATTCTACCTATGGCCACAAATCGACTGACGTGCACATTCACAGTGCTTGCTGGTTACAATCTTTCTTCATTCGTCCCATATTATACGTACAAGAACAACGCTATAGCAGCCGCTCTTCATGGAAAGCAGAAAATTTACTTTGGTCCCACGTTGGAATCATTCCTAAGTAGAGAGGAAAAACCGCTTCAGAGAGGTTACGTATAAACATCTACAACTAGGAAGCTGAGTTTTCCATCAAACTTGTACTGCCAATAGAACGTTTTGTGGCAACAATTGGACTTTACGTGCACCATAATAGTGCTAGCTAGACAATCTATCTTCATTCATTCCATAAACAAGAACAAGAACAACATTATGGCCACTGCTTTTCATCAAAACCAGAAGATTTACTTGGAATCATTCTAAAGTAGAGAGAATAAATCACCATGTTAACAGTCATATAGGATAAGAGATATTTTCATCATCTCCACTGGCATCCACTCCTTTAAACAAATCAATCACTGTTTTCAGTACACTAATTAAATATGACAGTTCATATGTCCCCAAACAAGTATAAGATGGAGAGGGCAAGATAACTCTGTGTGGGAATTACAATATGCAGAAAGCTTGGTTTTACGAGGAGTATGGTCCCAAAGAAGTCCTCAAGCTGGGAGACTTGCGTATTCCTACTCCCCTGCATAACCAACTACTAGTCCAAGTTCGAGCTGCTGCTTTGAATCCTATTGATTTCAAAAGACGGCAGCGACCCATCTTTCCTTCAGACTTCCCTGTGAGTAGGAATCAAAGTGTTAGACAAATCTGTATTTGTACATAGCCCTTATTCTCTTAGCTATTCATGTTCTGGTTTTTCCAAGTTTTTGGTTTGGATGTTTTACACTGACTTCACAAACGTATATATTATATTGATAACTTTGAGATAGGGAAACTGTCGAAAAGCTGGTAGAAAAGACAAAGATAAACAACAATAGATATTTTATTCAAAACCGATCTTCCATGTAATAGTCATTAAGATATAAGTGTTGGTGCAGGTGGTGCCTGGCTGTGACATGGCTGGCGTAGTGATAGGAAAAGGTGGAGGCGTTACGAAATTTGATGTGGGTGATGAGGTTTATGGCAACATCCAAGATTTCAATGCAGGAGAAAAACTGAAGCAGCTTGGAACTCTGGCAGAGTTCATAGTCGTGGAAGAGAGCTTGATTGCAACAAAACCAAATAATCTTTCATTTGAGGAAGCTGCAAGCTTGCCTTTAGCAGTTCAGACTGCAATAGAAGGATTCAAAACTGCAGGTTTTAAGGAGGGGCAAACCGTTTTTATAGTTGGTGGAGCAGGGGGTGTTGGAACTTTGGTCGTTCAACTAGCCAAGCACTTATATGGTGCTTCTCATGTTGTTGCTACAACTAGTACCCCAAAGGTGGAATTCGTCGAAAAATTGGGTGCTGATAGAGTTGTTGACTACAGAAAGACTAGATATGATGACATTGATGAAAAATATGATTTTCTCTATGATACAATTGGTAAGTTTCTCTATGGTATATATTTTCCTTGGAATTTCCAACCTAGAGTAGTGCTTGGTGGTAAATCTCTCGTTTATATCAGCACCTTGATATGCTGAATGGATTTGAGAATTTGTTGTTCTAATGGTAGTGCTCTGCTTGTTTGTTGGAAAGATGGTAGAATTAACTTAAAAGCAAGCTTATCCGTAAGATAGTCACTATTCAATTGGTTTTGGTTTTCATCTCTCTTAAAACCTTTGATCTTCAGGCGATTGCAAGAATTCTTTTGTGGTAGCCAAGGATGATGCCCCAATTGTTGACATAACCTGGCCTCCATCTCATCCAAGAGCTATATATTCAAGCTTAACAGTGTGCGGTGATGACTTGGAGAAGCTTAGGCCATATTTGGAGAGCGGAAAGCTTAAGGCTGTGATCGATCCAACTGGCCCATATACTTTTGGAGATGTAATTAAAGCTTTTGGGCATCTAGAAACAGGGAGAGCAAGAGGAAAAGTTGTCATCTCTCCCTTGACCCTTCCCTTCACATCATCTTCCTTCTTCTGTTCCATCCGCCGGCAAGAACAACGTAACATCTGAAATGGTTCCTCAGAAATTGTCTGTTTGCTGAGTTCTTGGTGCAGAACTACATATATGCCAAGTGATATCTCTGAATTCTATTTTACATTGGACTCCTTATGTTTTCAATTTGCAAATTATCAATTAGTTCCTTTCGTCTATAAACTTTTTATTATCAAGAGATCTAACTATAAATTTCTCAAGTGGGGTTGACGCGACATAAATGGCCAATCAAAGCATGACATGTGGCCATTTTAACATATCAGCATTATCTGTTGACCCAATGCTTGGGGTCATAATGGGGCTACGTAACTCGAAATAGGTTCTGCATAGGGCTCTAAATGAACCAATATGTTCGATAGCCCGCTTAGTATTTGCTCGGTTAAATTTGAATCGAACTTGACTAGTGAAAAAAAAAAAACTTGCACGTGAAAGCAGATACACACTCGATTAGTAAATGACACATATCTGATAAAACTCAACTCAACTTGGCTAACGCTCATTAAGGCCCGCTCATTTATGCCCAAGTTGACTCATTAGCTCAATTCGATTAAAGCTAATTCATATATTGATAAATATATACCTACACCTATGTATATATACATATTTATATGTATTAACTAATAATATAAGCATAACACTTTTATAATTAAATATCTAATATGTAACATAATTACTTATGTCTATATATAGATATACTTCATAATTATATTTTATAATTATATAATAATTAGTCGATAAGATTTAATAATTTCATATACTAGTATGTGGGAATCATATATGAAATAGATATATACTATATTATTATGTGTATGTATTAATAATTTCTGTAGGTATATAATATATTGTTATTGTAGATAAATATCAACTAGTTAGATATTAATTATTTATAAATTTTTAATATTTTTAAATATCAACTACTTGTTAGTTGTACCAATTTGATATTATATTTTTTTATTTATCTAATTTATTAATTATTAAATCTTATTAAAAAAAAAATAAATAAATAGTTCGAGCTGAGCTTGAGCTCGAGTTGAGAAGTTAGCTTATCGAATCAAACTTGAACAAATAATAAATAAAAATCTGGAGCTTAAGCTCGAGTATTTTGAGTCGAGCCGAGCTTGGCAAGCCAAAGACCAGCTCGGCTCGGCTCGATTACAGCCCTAGTTCTGCACGAATAATCGGATTGGTTACAAACCGCTTCTCTCTTTCTAGAAAGAGAAACTACCGTTCTTTATAAAAGTTCCTCATCCTTTACTATCTGTATTTCCACATAAGAGAAGAGCTCATCTTCTTCTCCGTTTACAGTACTTGCCTATTCATAAATTTTTCTCCTAGTGTTTTTAATGATTCATTGCCATCGGCTCGATTTTGGCCAAATCTATCGCACCATGGCAACTGACTGCCTGCACACACTCCACTACGCAACTCCCCAGTTGTCGTTCTATAGGGACAAAGCGAAATCGAGAGGAAAATCTCGACTGGTGATTGTCACTCGCAGTTTATTTCGTGCGTGGCTACCATGCATCGTCGTGCCAAAATGCATCCAATAGCTACACACACCGTACCAGTAGTTTCGCCACCTCAAGATCTTTTAAATCTAACACACCCCATCTCACAATCATCGGCGCGTGGTCTCAACACACTGTCATAGGCAAGCGTGAAGAAACTCGATCAACTATAGTCCAAGCCATTCGATGCCGGTCTTCCTATTCTGTTTCCGTTTTCCCTAACCGAAGATCTTGAGGTAGGGAATACAAGTCTCTTCAGAAAATATCTCAAATTCTTAAGACAACAAGCTGCAGTGCACCATCAAGATCCACCTCCTCCAACGTTGGCATCATAGTTCGCACAGCTGTGTGAATTGTAAAACCATTTAAGACAACACCATCTTTGTAGGGTATGGGTGGGTATAAAGTTTTTGGTCCCAAAATATGATTTTTTTTTTTCACTTTTGTACTATGGTTGTTGTTCGAGAGAAGGTTCTCGCTGGGATTATAACCACAGTTCATGTGGCTTCAAAGTTCCAACTGATAGATATCTTTACTAAGGCTCTGTCAGCTCTTACTTTTCACTTTTTATTATCCAAGATGGGTGTTCTAAATATTTATGCCCGGGAGTCTCAAAGAAAACGCATTAGAGAAGTGAAGTCCACCATACTCCCCTGTAGCCAAGATGTAGCAAAGCAGGCAGCCCAAGTCCTTAATGAAGGAAAGATTCCCCACAGCTCAGCTGCCTCGGTTGAAGAAGTTAGTTAGGATTGTTTTCATTCTTTTGGATAGGATAGTACGATACCAAAATTGGTTTTATTTTTAGGATTCTTTTATTCTTTCTAGTAACTTCCAGTATATTCTCAACTTGCATATATTACCAGTCATGTACCTACATTCAAGGTAATAAGAATAGAGCAAATGCTCATCTCCATCCTCTGTATTTTCTTCCTGTTTTTTTATCAGTATCTGGCGTCCTCCTAATGCGATTCCGAACATGCACCGAAAATGCTCACCGCCATCAGTACTTACCCAGCTTGAGAAAAAACAAAAGAATACCTAAAACTAATCCTCTAACCACCCTCTCAGTCTCTGATTCGCAACAAAAGCAGATGCCAGAAGTTTTGGTTTGGCTCTTTATATGGGGCCAATGGCTGTTACTTTAAACTCAACTACCTAGGCATTTAAGCTTTTTCCAGCAAGGGTTACAGGATATTCCTCAATTTAATATTTCAATTTGAGTCTTGGATTACAGCTGAATGTAGTACCTGTGCCTTCGCTTTGCATGGACAATGGATGCCGCCCTTGTTAAAGAAATCCTACCAGCAAATGGGCTGGAATCATGGCGGAGAGACCAAAAACCTATTTTCTCAAAGTGAAAAACATTTCTGAACTCTTATAATACAAGAGACAATGATCCATCAAGCCTTCTTTTTCCACCCATCTTACAGAATTTGGGAGAGAGCGAGCCCTCTTGTCCTCGATAATACACATAAACAGGTAGATGAGATTCCCTCTTGCAAAAATAAAAGCTAAGTTTAGTATTTTCAAAAATCGTCCGAAATTGACTAAAATGCTGTTGAAGTAGTTGCAGGAGGAAGTTGAATCCCTGGCCTTGAAGCCCATCCCTTGCGATTCCTATATTTCTCAATAGCCTGCAACCGAATCCTCTCTTGCGAAGCACCTTGGACATTCTTGAATGCCTTCACAATAATAGCAGTAATATAAAAAGAATTAAAATTTCTTGTCCACGGAAGATCATCAACCTGTAATGAAACACTAAAAATTAATGACGATACCTTAGGAAGCCCAACCAACTTAGGTGGAGCTTCAACTACTTCTCCAAATTTGATCTCCTCATGTCCAGGAAAGTCTCGATCCACTCCAGTCTTTGCCTTTTTATGTTTATTTTTCTTCACTTCCAAGTACCTGTGTAAATTTTAGACCTAATCACATATCTGCTGAGTAAACAGAGCACACCCGAGCTTTGTGCAAAAGGTAATAAAACCATGGGATGCCCCATCTGTTTGCTTTTGCAACAATCACACCACATTACTCACTACAAAAATATCATTGGCATTACATGGATTTTTTATATTCCCGAAATATGTTCTTCAAAACCTAAAAACATTTCCAATGATTATTTATTTTCTTATTATGTTCGCAACGAAAGTATGTCCAAGTTAAATACAAATTACCAACACAAGTATTTGTCAAAACAGGATCAGGAAAGTCTACAACAAGAATACCGAACTTGACCCACACATGCTAAAAAACAATTATGGTAGAATCCTATATCATTGGCTGGAGACATGGGGTAGGCAGTTTTGTACAGACACCAGTATTTAAACTCAGATTCCGTATGCTTGTGAAGCTCCAGCTTGTTTGAGTCCCACAATGTTTGGGTGAATTATGATAAAGTAGCATGAGTAACTTCTTCTCTTTTTTTTTATTATAAGAAAGTAGCATGAGTAACTAGGCCCACATTGGTTCTTTACCAGATGGAATTGGTATTTACAATGCTGCTAGCACTTTCCTTGTCTCGTTACAATATCACACACCCAAAAAACAAACTTCACAAAACTGAAAACTTGAAAACTGCTTTGGAGAACGCAAACATGCAGGCCCAAATAGCAAACAAGGAATTCAATGATAGAAACCGTACAGTTTTTGCTGATCACTGAACTCCAAATTAGATGTCAATTGCACAATTATTACCAAGCATAAGCACTGGGAATCCAAGAACAAATGCATACCATGACTATCACTATTTTGCTTATTTTCAGTAGGGTGGGAAAATCGTATTTTCGGATTATGTTTGCATCGTGTCAAGTCATGAACATTCAACTATATAGGTCAACCCAAACCCAAACCGTTAAGTTAAACGTGCCAAACTTTCAAACCCTAACCCAACTCATTTCTCATTTAGATAACGGGTTGTGCTGTGTCACCTGTTTTGACCCGTTTATCAAATAAATTAGAAATATGTTAACACGACACGATTTATTTGAACCCTTTTTTTTCATGTAAATGAGTTGAACTAAAATGCATAACTCATTTGACCTGATTAACATAATTTTACATAAAAGTTAAAATCTTTATTTATTAATAACCACAATATCTTCTTCTTTTTTTATTGGTAAACAAATTTTATTGATCAAAAGAGAGAAAAAAGAACCCCAGTATATGGGACATATACAAGAGTAAGTTTATGTCTAGTTTAGAGATACAAGGAAATCATGAAAAGACCTGCTATGAAAATCAATTACAATCGACCAATGGAGTAAGGTATTGAAAAATAAAATTCTAAGTTCTTCCATTGATCTCTCTTGATCTTCAAAGCATCTTGCATTCCGCTCCCTCCAAATGCACCACCATAGACAAACAGGTAGC
Source organism: Pterocarya stenoptera (assembly GCA_003123785.1). Classification (NCBI taxonomy): domain Eukaryota; kingdom Viridiplantae; phylum Streptophyta; class Magnoliopsida; order Fagales; family Juglandaceae; genus Pterocarya; species Pterocarya stenoptera. The sequence continues at coordinate 159,857 of QEOT01003248.1, forward strand.
ATCTTCCATATGGAGGCTATTTGAGAGTTGCCCCTAATACCTCTCCAAGAGGCTAAAAAATCACATACTCTTTCCTGCATCACCCACACTAACCCCACACGTGCTAAGACTTGGGTCCACAAGGCCCTGGCAACCTCACAATGTAGTAATAGATGGTTAGTAGACTCACCACTCTTCTTAGACATGTAACACCAATTCATAACTATAATGCCATGTTTCATGAGGTTATTTATAGTAAGAATCTTCCCCAAAGAAGCTGTCCATACAAAAAAAGCGACCTTTAGAGATGCCTTTGTCTTCCAGATACTCTTCCATGGGAACTGGACAGAATTGTGCATGTTCAAAGAATGATAAAAAGAGCGGGCCGTAAAAACTCCCTTCTTAGAGGGACGCCAATATATCTTGTCTTCACCTTCCCCCGACACACGAGTGGAGTACACAATGTCAAAAAACCAATGGACGGTAGATAATGTCATCCCACATGCAAACAACCCCACAAACTCCTAATGATACGAAGATAAATAATTGCCAATTTAGTTTCTTGTAGGCAAACTATGTCCACTTTCCAACTTCGGAGAAGAGATCTAATACGTAGTCGTTTATTAACATCATTGATCCCTCTCACATTCCACGACAGTATTTTAGGCTTCATTGACAACAATAACATCCCTCCCTTTTGTTCTATCTCTCCCCGAAGTGCCCTCCTTATTATCGTAAAGGAGCATTGCAATCGTCTCAATTCTCTCTCCTTTCTCACGTCTGACTTCATAACCGTAGATTGATTAGCTTCCATGGCTACTAGGAGAGCCATGAATTGGTCTTCATAACCTTCACAGGAAATTCCCACCCAGTCATGAAGCTCTTCGACCTTTTTTTAATACCCAATGTGATGCTCGAGGTGCAATATGAGGTGGAATCATTTGTAAGGGTGATGGGGTACCCAACTCCTCCTCCACACTGCCCTCAAAATCCATAAAAAGACTTAATATACTAGTACCTGTATCCTTCCCCACCATCGAATCCTCATAATCCACTTCCTCCACTCCTGGCACCACAATCACCACATTTGACCCCCTCATAGCTTCCTCTACAACAATCGGAGCTATCTGTGTCTGGTTAGAAGGCAGTGGCTCGACAATAGTAACCGGGGCAGCGTCATGTACGTGTCCCGAAACTTCCCCTTCCTCAAAGGAACTGCTCACAGCCCTAAAACTAGGCCCAACTGTCACCGCTGGCCTTGGCGGCGTTGTCTGTGCTTCGACGACCTCGGTCATGATGATCTGTGCAAATATCAGGCCATCGTGAACAATAGAAATGTCGGAAATCCCTCCTCCATCCTCAGATATAGCAACATCCGGCGACGGGATATCCAACGAAGCCTTTGCTACCTTCGGCGAGGTCAACTGAAGCATTGCTGGCAACAGTGGCTCAGACCCACACGACGACGAGCCCCCATCGGCTTGTGATCTCTTCCTCCAGAACTGTCTCTGTGCTTTGGGCTTGGGGCCGTTGCCCACTTTCTTCCCAACAGCCTGCCCCTACTCAATCGGCCCGTCCTTTGAATCCCATAAGCCCACCTGATTGCCCGAGCCCATAATCTCACCCTCATCACACCGTATTAACTCGATTACACTATTAGTTAACTCCCCCAACGAAAACTTCATTTCGTTCAACTCCTTCAGAATTGTTTCTTCTTTAAGCCCGACCGCCCCTCTGCCATTTCCATCTCCACTCTAAGCTGCTGCCAAAAAGGGAGGTGATCCCTTTTGCAAGTCTGCTGTCGCATTGTGTTGCGCGGCTCGAGGAACCTCCAGAGCCTCCTTGTACGACCTCAACGGCAAGGATACCGCCAAAGCTTTCGGTGGCTTTCGCCCCTGACCACCTACTCCGCCCTTGTCCTTCAACAGTGCAGTCATCTTCCTCCACCCCATACCATCCTTAACTTCAGGTATGAGTAAGAAACTTCGGCGACCTCCCCCACTTTACACTGTCAAAGCCATGTATGCACCACGAGTGTTTGAGCATCGCTGGGCAGTGAGTCCTCTGTCTCCTTTCTGTCGAGCCGAGTAGTACCCATTGCTCCCAGGCTTCAGACAAGCCTCCAACGAGTTAACCACCCAACGGATAGTCTCTAAACCCAGCCATAGACAGCTTATACCTTTCCAACCTTTCTCAGTAATGCATACCTTACCCCCGTCTCTTCTCACCTCAAAAACCTTACACTCAATAACTAAACAACTAAAAGAACTCGTATCCATGCTTCAAAACCAGATAACCCCTCGTCAACAACCAACAACCACAATTGACAACGTGAAAGAATCTCTAGTGTACGGAGAGATTTTTCAATCACCAGCAGCAGGCCTCAATCTCACCACAATATCTTAAAAAATATATATTAATATTTTTCAAATTTTAACATATAATAACAGCAATATTACAAACTATACAATAACAAATATGAGCATGGGTCTAAAATTACAATTTCAACAATAAAAACATAAGCATTATGAGAAATATCAACGTTACAATTTAACAATAATAAAATTTTAATTTTGAAATAAATTCTAAACTGGTAAAAACGGGTTGATGTTGTGTTAAGTAGGTTGACTCGTCTTGATCCGAATCCGTTAACATCAAACACAAACTTGCTAATTTCATGTTGTGTTCATGTTGAGTTCACGAGTCGTGTCACATGTTGCCACCCATAATTTTTAGTATATGGTTCTACATGTTCAAGTCAAATAATAAAATCATTCAGGATTGATGAAGATAATATGAAACATGTCAGTACCAATTATAGCCATGGGGTTTTTTACATGCCAACGACAAGTTGCTTAAAAACATGAAATAGAGTGAAACCCTTACTTTTTCTTGCGCTCCCGTCGTTTCACACGAGCATCTGAGTTCTCTAAGGTTGTTTCAAATCTAAGGTCATTAACCTTGTTCCTCTTTCTTTTTTTCTTTCTCTTCTCATTTGTGGTGTCATCACCACTATCTGGATGTTGAGGTGTCCTCATATGCTCATCATCACCTCCATCTGTGATCCCACTTGAGTCTGATACACCCTTTGCACGGGTTTTCTAAAAAAATACAAGACATATAAGATCTCATACACAAGTTAAAACTTATCATTAGACTGAAGGAGAAGGAATCGATTAATTTTGCAAAAATTGCTGTAATGCGATAAAAATGCATATAACAATACCCTAGTCCCCCCCCCCCCCCCCCCAAAAAATTTTNAAAACAACTGAAAGTCCAAAGTAGGGTTTTTAAGCCATGATCAACTGGTACTTTTCTGTTAAGTTTCCAGCTATAAAATTCGTATCAATAAAAGTTCTTGCTTACCTATTAAAAAAGAGTTTCCAGCCATAAAAGTAGTCAGCCATCGAAAACTCACTTCTCATAGTGAGTTGCAAAATTCTAGTCAAACCACTATAGCTATTTCTCAAGGCTCCGAAGAGTGCCTAAATAGAATGAGGGAAGTTAAGGCTCGGTGGTTAGCCATCATCAAACACAAGTATGATGGGTAACTTCTTTTTTTTTTATTGGCACCAGGCGTCCGGAAACGGAGTCCCAACTAATCCCAGGAGCGCACAGGCCCAAGGCAAAGAGTTTCCCGCAATTGCACTTCGGGTAATTCAAAGGAAAAATCCCTCAATCTGATGGCCCTTAGAGATTGTTTACACGTAGGAGAATTTGAACCTTAGACCTGGGGGAGCATATCCCCAAGCCCAAGGCCTTTACCACTTGAGCCAACCCTCACGAGTTAAGTATCATGGGTAACTAGATCTAACATAATAACTAGTAAGTTTGCATTCTATAAGTAATGATAAAATTACACCATATAAATGCCATAAAAAACATGAAATCATGATTAACCAACAAAACAGAGAACCTACTGTCACCAAAATCAATGCAAAAAAAATCCAACGAATGCTTAAGGAAGCGCTGGTTAGTTTCATCCTGAAAAATCCGATCATCATTTGAGAAATAACCGGATTTTCAAACTTGTCGACATGTTTTCGTGAAACTCTCGAAAATCATGAATAGCCAGCCACATTTGTGTCGGGAACAGAAACAAGCGCATTCAAATATCAACCAACTGGCGGCAGCAAAATCAACAATCCAGAAAACATAAATCATAGATAATTCCAACACTGCTAGTCTGCTATCTTTCTCAATAACGAATTATTATTAGGCAGAGAAGGGATCGTAATGACGAAATAAGAATAGAAGAAGAAACATACTTTATTAGCATCACCATCCTTTGCAGCAGACCCTGAAACAAACACAAAACCATTTGAGATACAACAACCTTGTCATAAGCATGCGCATATACGATACATATACAGAGAGAGAGGGGGGGGGAGAGAGAGAGAGAGAGAGAGAGAGAACCTAGGGGTTTAGGGTCGTGAGAGGAAGTGAAGGAGATGAGTTTACGGAGCTTGGAGGGGAGAGCGTCGACTTGGGAAGGATTTGGCGGGGGAGGGAGGCGGCTGTAGCCTCCGTGCGCTGCTCTGTAGTTTTTCTCTCTTCTTCTCCTTCCTTTCCCTCCCATCCTCAGCACAACTCCCGTCTCCACTCCTGCCGACTGCTACCGAACCCTACGGTGTTGTGGATTTAATGTTTACCGTAGGATTAATCTGACGGTTTGATAATTTTATCTGAATTCAGACTGTGTATATATTTATTATTTAGGCATAGTTATTAGTTTGGACCGTGAAATAAGATAGAGAAATGATACTTACCTATAATGAAGAAAAATTTTAGACATAAATCTTATATTTTGCACAACACTTAAAAATATTTAATTTTATAAAATATAAATATGAGGATAAAAAAATAAAATAATATGTTTTTTAAGTAGTGTGCAGAGTGTAGGACTTATGTATAGCACGACTTTATATTATTAATAGTAGTAAAATAGTTTAAGTTATAATTATTTATAAAATTTTAAAAAATGAAAGAAAAAAAATAAATAAAAATATGATAAAATAAAAAATATTATTATAATATTACTTTTTAATATTTTTTTTTTTAGAATTTGAAAAAATTGTATTATTTTTTATTTTTTATTTGAAAGTTTGAAAAAACTATAATGATTAGATAATAATATGATGAAAAATTTAGAGATTTAAAATTAAAAAATACTCATATTTATAGTGTTTTGATATTAAGATAAGATGAGAGGTTCTTGTTATTCAAATTAGGCCAAAGTTATCCCAAAGTTATCGCTCAAGCATTGTAATTCTTGTTTTTTTAACTTAAATGTTTAAAAAATTGATTATTAATAAAATTGTAATTATTTTTCAATGATTAAAGATATTAAAAAAATTTAAAAAATAAAATTTCAAATACAGTACGAGCGCGCTTAACTGTACATGTTGGCCGACCCTAGCATTGTCCATATATTAATGGACATGGGCCTATTTCTAGTTAAGTCCCACTTCTAAGCTGTCCAACCGACATTACAAGTATAATAGCCTCCCTTTCATCAACCGTCACGTTATAAATCTCACCAAACACACAATAGTCTCATTCACACGGTATAACTCTCATATGCAAAAAAGCTCGATTTCACCAGCACGATAACTGATTTTGCCTACCTTGGTGTTGCTCACCATCTCAGTCCTCCATCCACAGATTTCGAAGGGGTCCAACAAAATCATAACCAAGATCCAGGGGATTTGAGCATAAGCCATAATTTATATATAGTCGTTACATTGCATATTAATGAAATTCCAAAGGATCAAGGGAATTCACTCTCTGCGGCCCCAAACAATCATTCCTACAATGGAATCTTTGGCTGTGCTATTGTCGGTTCGGTGTAATGGAATCATCCATTTAATTTTCTCGATCTTCGTTTCTCTTTCTTTCTTTTTGCATGCGACTGAGTAAGTATTTATTTTTGTGGGTGTGTTTGATTCTTTAGAATTGTTGTTTTAGACCATCACAAAATTGTGGCTAAGAAGCTACCGGAAACACCTACCGGTGAGAATGTAAGTAAAGTTCTAGCTATGGAGAGTAGTGGGGCAACCATTGCTTTTGATTATTTCAAGGAAAAGCTTATTCATGGGCTCAAGCTTCTTAACCAAAAGGTGGAGGTAGTAAAGGGTGGGTGTTAGCCTTTGTGTCGCTAGAGGGAATGAAGCCACGTGAAGGGGTAGTCGTGCGAGAGGGATAAGAGTGGGGGCTGAGACTCTGAGAGTGCGAAAGGGTAGACGAAAATGCTGAGAGCCTTTATGTAAATTTGAGAATCTGATGTTGTGCATGCAGATGATAGTTGTGGTGGGAAGCTACATATCACTTAACTATTGGCAGGCTGTTAATTGGATAATGTTGGACAGACCGGTTCTAAGGTTTTCTTTTTCTAGTTTTTTCTCGAATGCGGGTGCAAGTCTAATTACTTTATTTTTCGATGAAAAAATCTACACAATATCTTATTATTTACACAACCTCCACACACCATATTTTTTTAATTTTTATTATTAATTTTCTTTTACCAACTATTTAATATATGAATAATGAACAGAATAATTGAATTAGTTTAAAAAGAATAAACTCAAAAAATATTTTAAAAAATATATTAAAAAATTTAAAATTTTTAAAAAAATATGATGTGTAGAGGTTAAGGAAGTTGTGTAGCATTACTCTTTTTCGATAGGAGTCCGCTCGAGGAAAGAAAAATGATCATGCTACAACTACCAAGAGTGGGTATCAAATGTGTAAGGTCTCATTTGGTTATGTAAATTTCAAACGAGATATTTTGTTAAAAATTTAATAAAATATTATTATTATATTATTTTTATTTTAAGATTTGGAAAAACTGAATTGTTTATTATATTTTATGTGAATTTTTAAAAAATTATAATGATTATATGAGATTAAATAATTTGATTTTATGTTACCAAACTAGTCATAAATTTTTATGTTTTGTTTTTTTTAAACATTTATTAAACTCCTTAAACATTTTTATAAAAATCACAAATTCATTAAACAAAACTTGTTTAACCGCTAAGTAAAAAGAAATCGTTAGCTTTTGTCGGTGAGAATTCTACATTATTTTCCAAATAAAAATCCCTCTAACCACACCTTTCTATGCATGTATTGTCAATTAAAAATTTGAAAAAGTCAAAATAAATAGAAATATTCTTCAAAAATTAAAATTAAATTACAAGCTTGTTGGGTGAAAGAATATTATTTTAGAAAAAATTTATCTAAAAAAGTTTATTTATTAACACACTTTACATATTGTTAATTTGAAAACTTTATGAGTTAATTAACGTAAAAAAATGTTCATACATGCATTAACTCTCAATATTAAGGGGATGTTTGGAAACATATCTCATCCTATCTCATCTCATCTCATTCCATCTCATTTCTTTTTCAAATATCATTCAAATACAAATATTTTCAAACTAATCATTACAACTTTTTTAAATTTTCAAACAAAAAATAATTAAAAATTTTCAAATCTTAAAATAAAAATAATATCAAAAAATAATATTCTAATTTTATAATATTTTGTATTTAATTTTCTCTTTCTGATTTTTCAAAACTCAATAAATACTTAATTCAAATTATCTTACTACTATTCATAAATCATCTTACTACTATTTATAAAATTCTCATCTCAACTCATTTTTCAAACATCCACTAATTGAAATAAGTCATACAAAATATTATGCGAGCTCTAATGAAAATTATTTAAATTCCATGTCACGATCAAGGAAAAAAAATAATGCATTCTTAGGATATTTTTTAGTTCTTTTCCCCTTTCTAACAATATCTGAACAAAATGTCTACAACGCGTGTAACAGAAAAGCTCTGGTGAGATTCACATGGTACTGATAGGTTTGGGGGCAAAGACAATATGAGATTTCTCATTTTCATCTCATCTCATCATTACATTTTTTTAAATTTTCATACAAAATATAATAAATAATTCAACTTTTTCAAATCCTAATATAACTTTTTCAAATTTTAATTCAACTTTTTCAAATCTCAAAATTAAAAAATAATATTTTAAATTTTAAAACAAAACATAAAAGTCTCATCTCACCCCCAAACCTATCCTTAAGACTCCAAAATAATCTGGAAGGTTCACTATGTGATAGTAGAAGGCTATAGAAAAGTCTAGACTCTAGAGTGTGACAGAAGGCTTCGAAAGGCTCTGAAGTATTATGGTGTTATAAAAAGAGTTATAGAGAGGGGAGTCTCTAAAATAGTGTAAAGATGCTTTAAATATTCTAGGGGTTCTAGAATATTATAGAGGTGGTGGACTTCTCCAGAAGGGTCTAGAGAATCCATATGAGCCATTAGATCAGATTGATCTCCAATGTCCATTGGGAGGTTGGTTGGCTATAAAATGGAAATGAGTAAAGGTATAAAATTTAACCAAAAAATGGAACCTAACCGGCGGAATTGGTCAAGTTTTGGACCGGTCTAGTTCTCTTAGTTTGAAAATTGGCCGGTATCGGTTCTATATTTTAAAGGACCGACCAGTTTGCTATTTTATATATTTTAAATTAATTTTTTTAATATTATATATCATATTTTTAAAATTATTATATATAATATATATAATAATATAAATTATACTTATATATAAGATAATGTTATTATAATTTATAACATAAAATTTTAATTGAAAATATGAAAATTTATTTGATCATATGCTTTAAATATAAAATCTATATTAATGACATTTTATGGCCTAACAAATTTACATTTTATTAAAACCGAAAAAATTGGATCGAACCTGTAAAATCGGAAATACCGTTATAGGAGGTTAATTGGTGCGTAATCGGTTTTCGAAAATACAAAACCTGTGTCTACTGGTTCAATCATAAATTTTGTCCAAAATCAGACTAGACTATTTACACCCCTAATGATAACAAATTACATCCCATAAAAATGTCAAACCCGATAGTTGATCTACGATCATTAAGGGACCCTACCCAGTCCACATTGCATAAGCCAGTAAGAGTTGAGATATGGCTTTTAACAAAGTGAAGGCCAAGATTTAGAGTCTCCTTTAAATATCGAAAGATCCTTTTAATGGCAACTAGGTGAGGTTCACAAGGAGTTTGCATAAATTGACAAACAAGGTGTACTATAAAAGTAATATCTGGTTGGCTTAACGTCAAATCTTGGACAAAGCCAACCATTTGGCGATACAAAGTTGGATCATAAGAGGGGCACCTTCAGTTGCAGTGGGTTGGATGCCAGAGGCGATGAGACTTGAAGACCAAGAAAATAATGCAAAGCTCCAAGATCCTTCATGTGAAAAACTTTGGACATATGGGATAGAAAATTAGTAATAGATAAGCTAAAAGAACCAGCAATTATAATGTTGTTGACATAAATTAAGAGAAGAATAATATCAGATCCTTGACGATGAAAAAACAAAGAGGCATCATACGGATTTCATTGAAAACCCATCTGCTAAATATAAAAGAGCTAAATTTCATGTACAATGCTCACAGAACCTGTTTGAGACCATAGAGATCTTTGTGAAGAAGGCAAACATAGTCTGGGTAAATTGGATCCTCAAAGCTAGGTAGTTGAGCAAGAAAAACTTTTTTTCCTACAAATCACAATGTAAAAAGGGATTGCTCACATCAAGTTATCTCAATGGCCAATCTTGGGAGTGGGCCAATATCAAGATTAAATGAATTGTGCCAGGCTTGACAACGAGACTGAGGGTCTCATCATAATCAAGTCCAAGAAGCAGTGTGAAGCCACTAGCGACAATACGGGATTTATATCTTTCAATTAGGAGTGAAACCTATCCGGTTTGAGATAAATTTTGGAATTGAACCAGTATATACCGATTTTATATTTTCAATAACTGATACCGCACTAATTACCCTCATAAACTGATAATTTCGGTTTTACCTGTTCAGTCCGATTTTCCGGTTTTAATATTAGTATTATTAATGTATTTATGAAAAGTAATATGTTGAGAATTTATTAGGCCATAAAATGTAATTAATATATATACTTTATATTTAAAACATATGATCAAACAAATGTTCATGTTTAAAATTTAAATTTTATGCTATAAATTATAATATAACATTATTTCATATATAATTATATATAATATTAAAAATTAATTATATATACGAACCGTTCTGGTGCCAAAAAATCTAAAATAAAAACCGGATTGGTTTTGACTGGATTTTAAAATAGAGGAACAGGTCCAAAATCAGACCAAACCAACTGTTCCGAGCCGGTTCTCTTTATTTTTACGGTCCTACTTTCAATGGAACCATTGACTTGAGTCTTAATTTTAAAGACCCATTTACTATTGACTAAATTAATGTATTGGTCTTTGGGAACTAAAGACCATGTAAGTTTCAATGCAGTGCATCAATCTCAATTTGCATGGCTTGCTTCCATGTTGGATCTTTGAGAGCTGGTTTATAGTGTATGGGCTCCAAAGGCTGGGCGGCTAAATTAGCCACATAACAAGTGGGAATAGGATGACGGGTTGATAAAAATACCTTGGGCCTGCCGGTACCATCCTGATTTTGGATAATTATGGCGTGAGTGCAAATTGGGCTTGATGCTTGGATGGCTTGTGGTGAAGAAGGAATAGAAACCAAGTTGGGCTCAACTGGAACCACTGCAGGCTGGGAAAGAGAGGGGCCAGATCTGTGTGAGAAGGACTAGTGGGATATTAAGGGCTAAGGGATCTGCTAGTGTGTTGAACTGAGGCATTTTCAAGACTAGTGGGTAGAGCCCAAACTAAGACTTTGAGAAGGACCTAAAAATGTTCTTTTTGAGTAGAAAATGGAAATATGGTTTCATAAAAAAGAACATGTTGTGAGATATATACATGACCAGAAAGTGTATTTAGATAGCAATATCCCTTGTGATGTGGTGAGTAGCCAAGGAAAACACATTGAATTGATTTGAAATCAAGCTTGGATTGGCCAAAAGAGGTCAAGTATGGATAACATGTACAACCAAAGACTCTAAAAGTGTCATAAGAAGGTGGAGTTTTAAACACTAACTCATATGATGATTTGCCATCAGGAATGGGAGTAGGTAATCGATTGAAAAGGAAAACAAAAGTAGTGAATGCAGCAATCCAAAATTTAGATGGAAGAGAGGAGTGATCCATTAAAGTTAACTCGATTTCAATAATTTGATGGTGTCATCTTTCAGCTATACCATTTTGTCCGGAAGTGCCAGGACAAGACAAATGATGGATGATGCCATTAAAAGAAAAATAACTCTTCAATGTGTTATTAACAAATTCTCCACCCCTGCCACTTTGAACAATTCTTGCATGAGTTTGAAAGTGAGTTTTACGGGCCATTGGAAAATGCCATATGTAGTGAGAATATTCATCAATAATGACTAAATAAAATCTAAGCCATCCTAATAGGGTATATGTGCAAGCCCCAAACATCCATATGAAGAGTATGAAGAAAATGTCTTGCCTGAGTAGTACGAGTTGTAAAAGATAATTTCTTAGATTTTCCAATGGTGCGACTTTCATAAAAAGGAACACTTTTATTTGAAGTAGGCAAGCATGAAAGTAACAGTCTAAGAATCTTTGAATTGGGATGGTCCAGTTGTGCATGCCATATGGTGTTGGAAACTCTAGTATCTTAAAAAGCAATAGGAGAAAAGGAACTGATGGTGGAACATAATGGGAACAAGCCATCCTTGACCAAGCCTTTAAGCATCATCTTATTCATCCTCAGGTCCTTGTTAAAAAAAAACCCCAATGATGAAAGAGGAAGCAACAATTATGATAAGTTGTAAATTTAGACACTGAAAGCACTTTCTTTTTTATTTGGGAACAATAAGGGCATTCTTAAAAGTAAGAGAAGTATGCGGAAGTTGAAAATGTGCAACGATAGAGATAGGAAGTCAGAACCGTTACCAACCATTATAGAGTCTGTGCTATTGTTCGGAAATATACCTTGAGCATCAATGGGAGTGGGAACCACGTGATGGTTAGCTCCGGTATTAGGAAACTAGGTATCATGGTTATTGAGAAGTTCCACATGGCCTAGGAACAAACTCATCTGGGCTTTATAAGGAATTATTTCACTCCTCCTATTAGGCCTTTTATGAGGAGAAATGGGTATTTCTACATAGTATCAGAGCAGGCTAACCTATGACCAATGATGGGCTCCTGTGACCTACCCACGATGATGGTATCGGAAATACCGGCCCACACGTGAAGGGGCGTATTGAGAAGTCCCACATGACCTAGAAACAAACTCATCCTGAGCTTTATAAGGAATTACTTCACTCCTCTTATTAAGCATTTTATGGTGGTGTCTCCAGTTTGAGCAGCAAGGAAGGCCTGATATTGCTTTACCTCTTCATTCATTGCACAACATGCATCGGCTTTGTGGTTGGGTCCACCACATCGGAAACAAGTGATGCGTCCACTACGCATAGTAGGTTTGCCACCACTACAAGAGGTATTGGATGAGGTATGACTAGCATTCAAATAGCCTCGAGACCAACCACCACCACCGCGGGAGAGTCTATTTTTCTGCTAAGAATGTATGGGATGGCCATGACCATATTGACCTTCCCTCTGACGGTTAGTGGAAGAAGCTTTACGATTAGAATAAATGGTAACAATGGAAGAAGAGTCTCGACCAATGGAGATGCAAAGCTCAAAGTCACGTAACTTGCTAGTGACTGCCTCGAGAGAAGGGAAGTTATCTCGAGTATTAATGGCAGCAACAATGGGGTCGAACTCAGAGCCCAAGCCTCTAAGTAAGCAGATGATGAAGTCTTCGTCGTCATGCATGGGTTTTCCGGCACCACGGAAAGCTAGAGCCAAGGACTTAACTTTATAGAGGTAATCTCTATGGAAGAAGAACCTTTGGTGAGTGATTGCACTCACCTTTCATCCATTGGACTTGATCCCTTGTATGTCGGCCATACAAGGTTTTCAGCACTTTCCAAGCTTCATGGGAGGTCTCATTGTTGGTCACCTGTGAAAGAGGTGCATCTGTAAGTGAGCTGTTGATCCATCTGATGATCAGTTGGTCAACACATAACCATTGTGCTACAACAGGGTTGACAGTGAAAACACAATTATCACCGAGGATGGTCTGTGATGGGCAAGGATGTTCATTTGTGACATAACTGAGGAGCCCATGACCACGTAAAACTGGAACAACTTGTGCTTTCCATATGAGATAATTGGTGAAGGCTAGCTTAATAAAATATTGGGTAAATTGGTTTTGGAACAAGAGAGATTCATAGATGCAAGATCTGCCCAGGGGGGGACCGAGGAGGTATAAGATGAAGACATGGATACTACCTCATTTGGGTCTCTAATACCATGCAAGGGAATATCCCTGCTTCATGCATGTCTTGATAGTTTACTTATATAGCATTTTACAGAAGAGAAAAACAGTAGGCCTACTGTTGTACGTGAAATAAAGAAGGAAAATATACAACTGTTACAGATGGTCACGCAAAGAACATAAGTGCAGAGTAATGTATTGCTGAACTAACGGAGGGATCACAGCAGCCATTTATGAGAAGAGAAAATAGCAGTAAATTATGGGAATCATATCTCTTCAAAAACGACATCTAGGTTGTGGGTGGTTTGAGTGTCTTTCTATTTTGTCTATGTAGCATATAGTTCTAATTTATCTATATAGCATATTCAACTATGGGGTGAAGACAACCACAGACAGATTTGAGACTTATAAGCTAGATTTACTTATGAAACAACTACAAAAATTGACCTCGAGGTACATTTTTTTCGGTTTGTATGATTTTCATGAACTCCAACAATAATTAAAATTTTAAAATCTTATAAACCAATATTATCTAATTAACTATATGAATGGAACGTATATCCTCTCATCATTAGTTTGCAAATAAATTATCAAGAATTTTTAATTTTAATTATTTATCTTGTTTCTTTGCATGTGCTGATCATAAGGGCAGGTGCGTTTGAATAAACATTTCGCGTACGTTGCATAACTACAGGCAACAATATTCATCCACGCATCAATGGTACTCGCACTAATATTTAAAAGAAATGCAAAATTTATGCACCTTAAAATTATATATAAAAGTAATTTTCACACACACATATTATATATATACACACAATGGAATAGTACAACATACTCAAACAATACAAAGCCAAACGCGAGAAGATGTAAAACTATATATGTCAAAAACTTAATTATATATGTCAAGATTATCCACATCCGATTTTCCATTATTTTCCGTATACTATTTAATTTTTTTTTTTCTTTACATGGGACGCGTTTTAAAAAGTACAAGTTGTTTAAGGCATCGTTTAGTTAAACAGATAAAATGAGATGAGATAAAATGAAAATTCTGTGAATAATAGTGAGATTATTTGTAAATAGCAGTGAAATTATTTGAATTAAAATTTTTATGGAATTTTGAAAAATGAGAAAAAAAAGTTGAATAAAAAAATTAGTATGTTAAAATATGGTTAGAATATAATTTTTGTTTTGGAATTTGAAAAAAGTTGAATTATTTTTATGTTTTGTTTGAAAATTTAGAAAAGTTGTAATAATTAGATAAAAATTTTAAAAATTTTAAATTAAAAAATATTTGTGTTTAAATAGTTTTTAAATATTGAAATGAAAGGACATAATTTGAAAGGTTTGTGAAACTTAACCTTGCATAAATTGTGATTCCTGACAATCATTTTTCCCAACATAGATTTAGGTCTCGTTTGTTTTCGACGATGAGATGAGATGAAATGAGATGAGTTGAGATTAAAATTAAAAAATTGAATAAAGTATTGTTAGAATATATTTTTTAATATTATATTTGTTTTGGGATTTGAAAAGTTGAATTGTTTATTTTATTTTGTATGAAAATTTAAAAAAATTATAATGATGAGATGAAAAATTTTCAAAATTTTCAAAATTTTAAATTTTAGACAGAAAAATAAACAAGGCCTTATTTTCTAGCGACTAGCTTGCAACTAGATGAAAGTTTGACGAAATTAACATGACACGTGTTGGGAAAAGATAACAAGAAGAATATGTGAAGATAAAAATTGATACTGGAGTTAACATGACACGTATCGTGAAAAATATAATAAATTAAAAGAGTACGCGAAGTTAAAGATTGATACTGAATTTAACATGACGTGCGTCGTATAAAAGACAACAAGAGTAGGTGAAGATAAAGAATGGCAATGAATCTAAGCCAACGAAATATAAACGAAGGATCAACGTGATTAATGCTTTAAATGTAAATGAAAAAAAATGTGGAGAATTACTATATGCTAATAATGCATGTTAATCTAATGGTCCTACAGATTTTGTCTGATGTCAATCACCAGATATTTTTGGATTCCTAATTGACGTTACGTTCCCACCATTTCTCTGCTAAAATCAGCTCATTCGCAATTGGGTCTATTTCTAATTTTGAGTGGGACCAAACTTTACTCGTGGAAAAATACAAGGCTTTTAGGATTTATTAACACGTGCTCGTGACTGATGGAACTAACACCGACATCAATTATTGTGGAGGCTGAGTAGTTGGAAGTACTGTTTTTTTTTTAAATTACTTAGCATTATTGCTGTCAATCATGATGGTAATGGTTTCTCAAGACTCAAGAGGTTGGGTTTTTAGGCTGAAAAACTTTATAGAGTAAAGTTTAATGGGGATCTCTTCTCTTAATTCAAGAGATCAAATTAATGTTTTTTATTATCAATATGCTAATTAATTACTGCTTGTACCGGTTTTTAATTAATATCGATGTACGTTTATAACTTGATCATGACCTGTAATTACCATATTTAATATATAATATAGTACGTACCTCAACAATGCCAGATATATGAACCTAATCTTGAATCTTTAATTAGACGTTACCATTACAGATATATTAAGTTCTTATTGAGCTTTAGTGTCTCATGAGGTGAGACATATGGCCATAAGTAGAACATGATGATCTATATAATATTTAGGCTATGTTTGTTTATACAATTCTCCTATCTCATCTCATCTCATTCATTAAAACTTTCTCAAATTCTCATATAAAAATATAATAAATAATTTATTTTTTTTAAATTTTAAAATAAAAATAATAGTAAAAAATATTTTATAATAATATTTTATTCAACTACTATTCAAAACATCTCATCTCATCTCATTTGAACTGTCTATCCAAATCCAACCTTATTATTATTCATATAAATATTTTGAACAGCATTTAAATAAATTATATATATCCCACTTTATGTGTTTATTTATTTTCTGCTTGAAAATAACAACTTGAGAGGATAACTTCCACGCAGCCTACCACGTTGAAGGACCATCCTCTTTTTCATTCACACTTAAATAAACAAAGTGCATATAACACATATACACACTAACTGATATTAATATTTATAACTTGATAATAACCTATGGGAAATTATGCTTTCACCGATGATGCATCTCGATAAAAGGATTTTTGTTTATTTATTTTCTTATTTATGTAAGGTTAAAGAAGTATTTTCTTTCAATGATTTTGTAATTTTTTTAAATGTTTAATGAGTCTAAAAAAATGTTGAGAAATAAAAAATAAAATAAAAAATACAGGATCTTTTCTGTGAGAATTCTCATTGAGTACTATAGCATATGGTAAAAATTTTTAAAATTCCCTGTTTTTCCCTGCATCTCAGAATTCACCGAGATGCTGCATCTGGTTTTGGGTTGCATAACCGAATTGCGGCACACGGGTGCTCAAGTTTCATCACTATCAGTGTAATGCATGAGTATGTATGAAAATGATAGAAACATGTATAAATTTAATTTTATAAAGATACCATTTTTAAAAATTTTTGAAAAATATCATGTCAACCTCTATAAATTGGACTTCAGTATCAAGATATTAGAAAATGGAAAACACTAGTATGTTTACTCTATTTGACTACTTGGTTAAAATTTTTATTTTTTTATTTTTTATTTAGTGATTAAGAAAGTAATTTTAAATATATTGATTTTTTTTATTTTTTTAAATTTTAAATATATAGAAAAAATATGAAAAAAAAAATTTACTAAACACACCCAACAGTAAAGATGAAGTGGTAGAGTAGCGCTACCTTTAAAAAAAAATACAATAATGCTAGAGCCACCGTTGGTGGCTCCCGCTAGCTCTAGTATATGTTTTTTGTGTGCATTTTTCTAGTTTTTTTTTTTATATGGATGTTTTTAACAATTTTAAATATTTTAAAAAAATAAAAAAATTCACAGTATCATTAAAAAATACTTGATTAAGGAAGTATTTTTTAATAATTTTTTTTTTTTACTTCTTGATTAAAGAAATATTTTTTAATGATATTGTAAATTTTTTTTATTTTTTTTAAATATTTAAAATTATTAAAAATATCTATATAAAAAAAATTAAAAAAATTAACATAAAACCACGTACTAGAACCAGCGGTGGCTCCCGCTACGAGCGGTGCTTTAGCACTGCTCAAAAAAATATGTCAAAATGGGTATTTGGGTAGGCTGGAAATGGGAAAAGTATCACATGCACGTGGGTAGCATTCATTTGCAGGCAAGCAATTACTGCGCAAAACACAAGGAACCATGTGGGTGATTACCGTTCAGAGCATCAGCGACTGTAGTGGGATCCGATCGAGCACTGTTTAAAAAATTACTGTTCAGAATTTGTTTTCTTTTCTTTTATAGTGTAGCGGAGACCATTCGCATTCAGTTTGCTGATCATCTTTAATGTCTTGGTGTAACTAGTGGTGGGATTATTTTCTTCGATAAGGTTGATGTATAGGTGGGAGAGGGCGCTTTGGCGTGAGAGAGCTTCAAACAGAAAGACGATTTTTCAGGATCTACCTTCCGTCGGTGTCGAGCGCAAATGAAAGAGGGAGAGGGAGCTTCGGCTTCGTGCTTTTTTTTGGGCCTTTAGGGCTTCATGCCTCTTGCAGATGGGGAAGGAGTGGGAGACAGAAGGAGGGGAGTAGGGGTGTACATTTAAATCGAAAAACCAGTCCGAACCAGACCGGTTTTGAAACCGGTTCTTATATTTCATAAACCGGCCGAAACCGGTCCGGTTCAGGTTTTGAAATTTTTCGAACTGGACCCGTTGATAAAATATATATAAAAAATAATATTTTATATATAAGTTTTATATATAATTTATAATTATATGTGAAATATATATAATATAATTATATATTATATATGAAATAATTTCATATTATAATTTATAAATTATAACATAAAATGTTAATTTTAAATATAAACATTTGTAATTTGTTTGATCATATACTATTAATATAATTATATATAAGATAATGCTATTATAAAATAAAAGTTTAATCTTAAAAATGAAAATGTAATTGATCATGTATTATATAGCTATACTAATATATAATTTATAACTAATACTAATATATACTAATATATAGCTATCTAATAGTCTAATATTATACTAATGTCAAATTTATATTTTTAAAAACTGAAAAATAGGACCGGACCGGACTGGAAACGGATAAAACTGGAAGTACTGGTTTAGGAGGATAACCGGTACGTAATCAGTTTTGAAAAATACAAAACCGATCATATCGGTTCGGCAAGACTTTGTCCAAAACCAGACCGGACCGGTTATACTCCTAGAGGGGAGACATATTGGGATGTATGCGGCTGTTATGAGAATTTTTATGGAATTTCTACGTGTCATTGTTTTATTGGTGGATGTGAAACCCATCCGGCGCTTTTGCCTTTACGATATCCACTATCTTTTCGGTGTGGCAGTTGTAATTATGGAGGCTGACGCAACGTGGGGCTTCCGATTATTTTGTCGGACGGGGCTGTTTGGATTGGTAGGAGAGTTGAGATGGTTTGTGAATAATAGAATAAGATATTTTATGAATATTAGTTTTTAATATTATTATTATTTTAAGATTTGAAAAAGTTGATTATTTATTATTTTTTGTGTGGGAATTGGATAATTTTTTTTTTGGAATTTGAAAAAGTAATATTGTTTATTATATTTTGGTGTGAGAATTTGAAAAAATTCTTTTAGGATTTGAAAAAGTAAGATTGTTTTGGTGTGAGAATTTGGGAAGATTATTTTGAGATTTGAAAAAAAAATATTGTTATATTTTATGTGGAAATTTAAAAAAGTTGTAATAATGAAGATGAGTTGAGATGAGTTGATGAAGGTTGTGAATTCAAACAAGGCCGTAACTCCACACATTTCTTAATTCTTACCCAACGGAATTCAGAAACAGGAATGGTTCTCTCCTCAGAAAGCTGCTATAAA
>QEOT01003249.1:5033-16660 GCA_003123785.1 Pterocarya stenoptera
CGGGAATCGCAGGCGGGACTATACCACGGTCCCTGCTTACCACCATCCCTACAGTTCCTTTCCACACAACACAAAAAAACCCAATAGAGCACTGTAGGCGGGAATCACAGGCGGGACAACACCACTATCCCTGCTTACCACCATCCCTACAGTCTCCTTTCCTTTTTTTCCACAACTAAAAACCCAATTTTCAATAAACACAAATGTGATTATGTGTGCACATGCAATGCACTAATCCAACCATAAATTCTACCAATCAATCTAGCAGTAAATTCCAACAACCAAACCAGATCACAACTCGACCAATCACAGACATAATAAACCAGTCAGTGCAAAAATATATTAAAACCTTAAAGATGTTCGGGAAGATACTTACAGCACTTTAATATATTTTTTGGAGGATCACGAGAGAGCTGGAAGTGCCAAAACAGCAACACCACAGTGTAAAAACACTGTGGCCGAAAACACAGTAGACTCAAAAATTATACGGGGCCAAACGAAGACTTGGGAATGGTACGGTAGGGCCTATGGAAGGTGGGGAAGCTAATGGTGTCGAAGGTTGGCCGTGGGTGGCGGCCGAAACTGCGGTAGAAGGCCGAATAGTCAAAAACGGTTATGAGCTCGGCTGGGCTTCACCGGCGGCGGATCGGGGCCGAAACTGGGTGGGTTAGGACGGCAAGGTACCGGTGAAGAAGTGGTGAAGAAATGGTGGCCGGAGGTAGAGCGACGGCGGCGGAATGGGTGAAGGAGTGCCGCGGCTTCGCACGGCTCTCAGAGGCAAACGGCGGCAAGGGGTGGCCTGAAATTTGGTGGGCTAGGTCGCCGGCGGCTTGGGAGTCTGGTGGTACCGGCGGTGTCAGCCACGGGGCTGAGAAACCGAAACACGGGGATGAGAGGGGAGAGAGAGAGAGAGGGGGGTCGGGCTGCGCGGGCTGGGGGAGAGAGAAACCGGAGAGAAAAAGAAGAAAAAGAAAAAAAATGGAAAAAGAAAAAGAGGAGGAAGAAAAAGGAGATCCAGCCTTTTCAACTTGGATTTCGAAAGTGATCCAACGAAAAAGGTTTTAAAGCCACTAGATAAATAAAATAATTCAAACTCAATGAAATGCTTGATTAAAATAATAAAAATATTAAAATCCCAAAAACAAGCCAATATAAATTAAAGATCAATTTAAAATGTAAAACAATAAATAATATTAAGAAAATCCATTAAAATGATTTACACAACTTAAAATATTATAAAATAATATTTCAAAACTCTTAAAATTTTTAAAATAAGAGAATGAATTTTTAAAACAAATTAAAATAATCCTTCTTTAAAAAGCACTAAAATACGGGGTGTTACAGTTAACCCTCATTTGGAGTTAGCCTAAGCAACATTCAATTCCAAGTAACTCCCGGCATGGTAGCGGACTTGCTTAACATCCCTCGTGTGACCAACCTCCCTTATCCTTATACTTCCACTACTATTCCCAGCAAGGCTGCTAATGCCACTTTCCTATGTGGTTATGAAATTAATTGGGATGGTAGGACACCTTTTCATATAGTTGAGTTTCCACCTGACTATCTCATTCTCAGCAAATGGTACTCACTAATATCTACCCTACTAGCCATCACATTGATATAGGCCTATACAGAGCGAGTCTGCTCTATGCTCTAATCAATGACGTTCCCATGGATTTGGGAAGTCACCTTTGTTGGGTCATTCTTGAGGCATTTCAGTCTACCAAAATATAGACTGGATTACCTTTCGCTTGTCTTATCACACGCATTACCTTGTTTCAGTTGTTCATTATTTCAACTCATGAGCCTCGAATTACTCTTAAGGCTCTTATTGGTCGTAAGACCATTAAACTAAGTTGTGCACATATTCGCCCTCATCTGTTGGATGTTGAACATCCCCTACACCCTCAGCCATCTAGTTCTTGACCATCTAGTTCTTCTCCATTCAGCTCGGCACCATCCATTTCTGCACCAGATTCTACTAAACCTACCATATAGATGGTTCTTGATCACTTGATCCACATCGATACTCGTCTTGATCACATTGATGCTCAATTTGAGAGTCTAGATGCTTGCATAGATAGCCTCTAACAGCTAGTGACATAGCGCTTCAAAGATATGTAGGACATCCTCATTGCCACGACTTACGAGGATGGTGAACATTACTTGAGGGAGCCCTTTGTGGTTTTGTGACAAAAAGGGGGAGTAGCATACAGTTTGGGAGAGCTGCATATGGAGTAGGATATGATACAGTTAAAGAGAGTAGCGTGAAAATGAAAAAAAAAAAAAGTGTGAAATTTTTTTGTTAAGTGGGTCACTTGTGATGTTGCAAGCCAGATTTAGTTACTACAAGGATTTTGTAAGTGTTTCTAAATTGGATGTAACAAACTAAATTTCTATAGTGAATTTAAGGTGTGACTTATACCCGGAGGGGTTTTAGATTTTGAAGATGTTATTCAAATGAGTTTCCACCATGTTACCAAATTATTGTGTTGTTTATTTTTTTGTGATTTGTTTCATTGATTGCCTGCTTGTTTGACAACATTTTTAAATAGTGCAATAAAATTGAAAAAATCTATTCACTCCACTCTAGGTGTTGTGTTAGGTTAGAACCACTGATTTTTCCAGATATATTCTATTTGCAACAAATTAATTGAAATTGTTGCAAAAATTGACTATTACCAACGAAAATACTTATCATTGAGATTGTGTTTTACTCACACGACTTTCTTAACAAATGATCACAAAGCAAAATCGTTGCAATTACACAATTATATCCAGGAATTAATTGTCACCAAAGCAATTATTCTTTATAAAAGCCCTAATATATTTTAGTGTCGTTTTCTGACACCCTTATTAATCCTTTATTTTCTCCAACAAAAGATGTCACCAAAAAGTTTTTTGTGACGCGAAAGTTAAATTGATCGAACATGCATGTGATGCATGCCTAAGTCCACCTAATTACCTTTTAAACCACACTGGCGCAATGACCTAAATTCATCTTAACTAAACAACAAGCCCCCTGCGAAACAAATAGCGTAGCTGATCATTTGTCTCCATATTCTCTGGGTAAGGATACTTTGAAAAATATCTTTTGAATTTTATTCCCATCAACCAAGGTTTAGAAATTTTTCTTAGAAGATTATTCTGGCCTTCCTTGGTAGGAGCTAGGGAGTACGATGTATGAATATCATGGTCGACATATTTCTCTCAACGACTATTTGAAGTTGATAATATTGTAAGTTAGAGTTAATGTGATCAAGAGGTGAATGCATATGTGCCCGCCTAACTCCATTCTTACCATTAAATGCACAATCAATGGCAAACATATATCTTGCCACTGCCCAAATAACCTCATTCTGTCTCCATCATCTTTGGATACGGATACTTTGAAAATTGAATTTTGAATTTTCTTCCCATGCGCATACCAAGGTTTACAAATTGAATAACGCTACTTTGTCTCCGCATTTTGACCGTTCATATATTTATTTATTTTTAAATTATTTTTTACTTATTGATTAAGGAAGTGACAATTAGTGTATTGATATATATTTTTATTTTTTAAAAATGTTTAAAGATGTTAAAAAAATATAAAATTAAAAAAATTAAAAGGTTGGGTTTTGCGTTGACGGCACACCCAGCGGTCAATGCTAGTTGGCGACAACCTAGCATTACTCTTACAAATTTCTCATTTTGACTATAAACAAGAAGGAAATTTGGTTAGAAGATTATTCTGGCCTTAATTAGGAAGAATTAGCGAGCACGACGTATGAACATCATGGTCGAGTGCATATTTCGGATCTTAAGTTTTAACCATGACTAATTTCAAGCTGATAATATCATAATTTCGAGTTAATGTGATCAAGAAGTGCATGCATACCCGCCTAACTCCATTCTTACCATTAAATGCACGATCAATGCCCTAAAACCATCTTACTATCCTACTAGTTAGCCCAGCCAGAGGGTGGGCAATAGGGAAAAAGAAAAGCTTACAAGTGGTGACGTGTCCTTGAGGCTCTGCTAGGGTTTTTTCTCCTTGAGGTTTCATTGCATGGATGCCGTCAGGGCGGCTGTGGGTGCCCCGGGTCATCCTCGTTCGTATGTTGATCAGATGGCACAAACATCGCAACCCATCCCTATGGTGGAGGTGCCACTGCTTCCCTTGAAGGTCTTTGAAGGTGTGCCGTATGTCTTCTTTATGAAGGTGGAGATTGAGCGTTCTGCTCAACCTTTTAAGTTTTCTTTAGTTTTGAAGTTCCTGCGTAGACGTCCGTCGTTGGACAACATTAGAGCCTTCTGCAGGAGGCGTTGGGGGCTGGCGGCTCAAGCGGTGATCTCAGCGATGGCTAGTCTTGGATTAGTTTTTGTACGTTTGTCTAACGAGGAAGATTTTATCAAAGGTCTCTCTCGTGAGGATTCTGAAATTGATGGGGTCCCTTATCGGACTTTCCATTGGTCGCCTGAATACGTTGAAGATCAAGAACTGTATGTGGTTCCGATATGGATCTTTTTACCTGGACTGCCTCCGAACTATTATCACGAATCTTTCTTGCGGAATATTACGCTACCATTGGGTTAGTTTATTTGAAGGGATAATTGCACACGTTGTGCTACGAAGACGGATAGTGCCCGAGTTTGCATTAAAATGGATATTTCTAAGCCGCCTATGGAAAAGTCTTGGATTGGTGTTCCTAATCAGCCGTCGAGTTGGTTACAGTCTATAGTGTTTGAAACACTTCTTGCGTTCTGTAGGAGATGTTGCACGCAAGGGCATAACTTGAAAACATGTATGAGGGACGGAAAGAAAAGTCAAGGGGGGGATGGAAAAATGAGAACGAGATGGGGCTGTAAGGATAAAAAACTGGATGGAGGGGCTGGAAGTAGTAAAGAGGTGGTTCACAATGTTGAACAGCCAAGTATAGAGACTCTAAAGGGGAATGATATCAGTTTGGAAGAGAGGGACAACAAAAAGGAACAGGAGTTAGTCGGGGAAGAGAACCAGTTGGTGGCGTTTGAAGGTGAGGAACCTGTAGTAGAGGTGCAAGTGGAAACTGCTTTACTTGTAGTGGAGGTTGTTTTTGGGAATCAGGGTGGTTTTTTGCTGGTGGATGAAGATGAGGGGCAAATTGTGCTGGAGTAGGAAGGGCCAGGTTTGCCTGTGTTGGGGGGAGGAGAATAATGCATTGGAAGAAGACAGGGTAGGTTTGACTAGTGGGAAGGAGAATGTTTTGGTGCAAAATGAGGATGGGAGGGAAGAGGGAGAATTGGAGGTGGTGAGAGATTCTGGAGGTCGGGATTGGATGGTTTGGGATCAGGAGTTAACGTTGAGGGGGACGATTCTAACTGGGAAAGGATGGGAACTAGAGATGGAGGGAGTGTTGGAGGATTGTGAATTGCTAGTTGATTTACGAGGGCAATCGGATTCGGAACTAAACATGGGTCTTGATAACATTGGTAAAGGAAAAGCTTGCAGCTCTGATTATGAAAATATGAGTCCGAGCTTTGTCAAAAGGAAAGTGCGGAGATCAACAAGGGCAATGAATAAGCCCTTAAAAATAAACTTGTGATGCAGAATGTCTAAATCTGGAATTTGAGGGGTGTTAATACGTCCCAAAAGAGATTGAGTGCTTTGGTGAAAAAGTTCTTGCCAGGTATAGTAGCTGTTGCGGAGCCATTTGTTTCGTCGACCTGTATGCGGGTGCTGTAGAGTAGTTTAAATATGGCTTGGCTGGTAGTGTTTCAAATGAAGAGGTGGGTGGTAAGTTATGGGTTATGTGGATGCCTAGGTTGCAGGTTTCGGTATTAGATATGTCAAACCAACATGTTACTATGAGAATATCTAATGGCGATAAGAGTGTTGTTGTTCAATGGTTTATGTGAAATGTACGTCCAGTGAGAGGAGGGTGTTATGGCAAAGCCTTGTAGTGGGCGCAGATGATACGATGCCTTGGATTATTGTGGGTGATTTCAATGTTATTAGGTATGATTTGGAGAGGAGGGGAGGGAATCCTAGACCGGTTGCTGCAATGGATGAGTTTAATGAGTTTATTGAGTCCGCTGGGTTATCAGAACTGAGGTATGAAAGGAATCATTTCTCCTGGTGTAACGGACAGGAGGGATTGGCTCATTGTTGGTCACACCTGGATCGATCGTTAGTTAATGCTTCTTTTCAGGAGCTATTTCTGAATGCCAATATGCAGTATCTTTCGCGTAGTACATCGGATCATTCACCGATTCTAATTCAGTCGAAGGAGCTCCGCAGTTCCTATGGGTTCCCGCCGTTTAAATTTCATCAAATGTGGGTGACTCATGAGGCCTTCTTGAGTTGTATTGCTGGGGCATGGGAGGATGGAGTTGAGGATTATGGAATGGTGCGGTTAGCCAGGAAACTCAAAAGGTTGAAGTCTGTTCTCCGGGTTTGGAATCATGAAGTGTTCGGGAACATTAAGAATCAGATTGGTCAGCTGGAGGAGAGGTTGGCTAGATTAGATGCTAAGCTGCAGAGTGAGTATCAGGAGGAGGACGAGCAAGATTATTTGGTCACCAAGGCCGAACTTTATGTGTGGAACCAACGGGATGAGATCCGTCTTCGCCAACAAGCAAAACAGAGTTGGCTTTCACAAGGGGAAGCTTCGGCCCAATTCTATCGGTCACTTAGCAGTAAACGGAGTAAGGTGGTGCGGGAAATGAAGATGTAAGATGGTACCTGGCTTAAGAGTACGGAAGAAGTCCATGAGGGAGCGATGGTTTTTTTCAAGAAATTGCTGGAATGTAAGCAGGTGGAGGAGGCGCCAGATTTATGTGGCTTGATTCATCCGGTTGTCACGGAGGAGGAGAATTCTATTTTGGGGCTGCTCCCTTCAATCCAAAATGTCAAAAAGGCTTTGTTTGCAATTCCAGTGGATAGTAGTTCAGGTCCTGATGGATTCGGATCTGGGTTTTATCAAGCTTGTTGGCATATTGTTAGCAAGGACCTTGTCAAGGCGGTGCAAGATGTTTTCTCAGGATTTGTTCTTCCGAGAAACTTCTCGGCCTCATTTTTAATTTGGTGTTGATACCTAAGGTGGTTGTTCCTTCAAGTTTTGAGAAATTCCATCCCATCAGTTTGTGCTCAGTGTTTTGTAAAATTTGTTCCAAAATTCTTGTCAGTAGGCTCTCTCCACTACTTCCAAGGTTGGTGTCTTTAGAGCAAGGGGCATTTATTCCAGGTAGGAGCATCTTTGAGAATATTAGTCTAACTCAAGAGTTAGTTCATAGCCTCCATAAACCCGTTTGGGGGGGGGGGGGAATTTTATTTTGAAGATTGATATGGAAAAAGCTTATGATAGTGTAGCTTGGAGTTTTTTGCTAATGTTCTTCATTATTTTGGTTTTTCCGCGAGTTTCTGTGGCTTGGTTAATAGATGTATATCCCAGAATTGGTTCTCGGTTGTTATGAATGGGGTTCCGAAAGGATATTTTCATGGTGGGCGAGGATTAAGACAGGGTGATCCGTTGGCACCATATCTTTTCATTATTGTCGAAGTTCTTTCCCGGCTGCTCAAACAAAAATTCCTGGCAAAGAAGATTGGTGTTTTTTCTCTTCCGAGACAAGCTCCAGTAATTTCTCACCTTTTATACGCAGATGATATTGTCATTTTTGCTAATGGGGGTTCCTCTTCGGTTCGAGAAATTTCAAAGACATTTAACTCTATGAACGGTGGTCCGGGCAAAAGGTTAGTTCCCCAAAGTCTTCTATTACTTTTTCAAAGCACATTGTGGCTTCAAGAAGGAGGAGGTTATTGAGAATTTTGGGGTTTGTGGAAG
The DNA here is from genome assembly GCA_003123785.1 of Pterocarya stenoptera. Taxonomy (NCBI): domain Eukaryota; kingdom Viridiplantae; phylum Streptophyta; class Magnoliopsida; order Fagales; family Juglandaceae; genus Pterocarya; species Pterocarya stenoptera. The sequence continues at coordinate 12,839 of QEOT01003249.1, forward strand.
GAAAATTGCCGTTTAAATATTTAGGTGTGCCCATTTTAGTTGGTCGCTTGAAAACAGTGCATCTTGAAGATATTGTTGGTAGAATAAAAGATAGAATGGAGGGATGGAAGAATAAAATTCTCCCGAGTGGATCAAGGGTGGTATTGTTGCACCAGGTTCTTATGAGTTTACCAATTCATCTGCTTTCTAAGGTACATGCACCAATATCTGTATTGAAAAAGATTAATAGGAATTTTAGCAATTTTGTTTTGGGGTGTGAAGGATGGAAAACCACATAAACATTGCAAATCTTGGGAACATCTGTGACTCTCGACATCTGAAGGGGGTATGGGCTTCTGTAATTTGCAGGATGTGCAAAATTCATTATTTATGAAATTTGCATGGAAGTTATTAACGGAAGACTCGCTTTGGTCACAATTTTAAAAAGCAAAGTATATGCGGGATAGGGATGTTTCTTTGTTGCCGCAGGGGAAAGGTACGAGGTTTTGGAAGAAGGTTCATTCATGTCTAATAGAGGTACTTAGTAGGTCCAAATGGAAATTACGATGAGGAAATGTATCTTTTTGGTGGGATCGATGGATGGATGATGGGCCAATCGGGGAGGGGCATGAAAACGTGATAGATCCGGCTATGAAAGTGAAAGATTGCTAGGTAGAAAATGAATGGGATGTGGATATATTGATCTGATTAATTGGGGAGGAAAAAGCTACAGAGGTGCTAAGAGTGGTACACAAACGTATGGAGAGGGAGGATGTGTTAATATGGTTGGAGACCAAGTCTAGGCGGTTCCCTACTCAGAGTGCATGGAATTGTATACGTGTTCGGGCTTCAGATGTTAGGTGGGCGAGTTGGATTTGGCATTCGTGTTTGCCAAAAAATATGTCTGTAGTCATGTGGAAGGCATTCAACAATTCTTTGAGTGTAGATGCTAAGTTGAGATCAGTGGGCATACCGATAGTATCAAAATGCGATTGTTGCTTGACAGGTGGTTATGAGGACTTGAATCATGTCCTTGCGAATGGTGAATTTGCTAGAGTTGTGGAGGAAAGTGGCGGAATAGATGGGTCTGGGCAGAGTAACGGCGTCAACTTGGAGGAGTCTGGTAGAGGTGTGGTTTCGGAAGGCTAACAAAGGATCGCAAATGGGACAAATTCTGGGCTTATTACCTGCGGTAATTACGTGGCTACTCTAGATGAGACGTTGCCGTGCTCGAGTAGAAGGAAAAAGTGACTCTATTAGCCAGATATGGATGCAGTTGAAGCATTGGGTTATAAAAATTGGAGAGAAATTAAAATCAACTAAGCAGCAGTCGGCAAGAGATATTCAAATCCTGCAGGAGTTTCAAGTTCCAGTTACGGTCCTGAAGATGAGATGCCCTCGCTTAGTTCATTGGTCTCGACCGGATGTAGGAAGATTAAAGCTAAATGTTGACGGCGCTTCAAGAGGAAATCTAGGGCCAGGGGGAGTAGGGGGAGTTTTGAGAGATTCGGATGGTAATGTGATAATGGCTTTCTCAGTAAGTCTGGGTCACGGTACCAATAATTATGCAGAACTATTGCGGCTACTTCATGGTATTTGGTTGGTGAAGGAACATGGGGTAGTGGACTTGGATGTTGAACTTGATTCTTGGTTGGTGGTACATTGGATAAATGAGAAGAGATGCAATACCTGGTATCTTGAGGATTATTGGGAGGAGGTTATGGAGGCATTGCAGGGTCTTAACGTTAATATAACTCATATATTCAGGGAAGGGAATAAAGTGGCAGACTTTCTAGGTAGAATGGGGGCGGAAGGTAGGAATGAGAGGTGGTGGTTGGCACAGGGGTTTCCTCCTCTGTTGAGAGGAATTTTACGGCTTGATAAAAGTGGGTTTCCTTCTATCCGTTTGTAGTAGTGTGGGTAGAGGGGTATGGTTTTGGGATGTTTTTGTTGGTAATAGGTTTCGTTGGGTGATTTGTATTTTTGGTTCTTTATGTTTTTGTTATATGGTTTCCCTCTGCCAAAAGTAAGGGTTAATAAAAGTGAGAGGGAATCACTCTTGGACATGTGATTTCTTCTCTTTTGGAAATAATAATAATAATAATAAAAGAGGAAAAAAGAAAAAGAAAAGAAAAGAAAAAAACAAGGGCCCGCATATGTATATGCCTCGTTTTCTCAATAAAAAATTCTATTCTTAAGTCTCACACACCACACACCACCATTTTTTTTTCTTATCAAATGTGTATTATATGGATGAAAAATAAAAAAATTTTAATTGTTTTAAGAAGAATAAAACAAAAAAAAAATTGAAAAAAAAAAAGTTTGGTGTGTGGTGTATGGGCCTATGAATAGCAATGCTCTTTTTCAATGTATATATATTGCCTTTCGAATTAATTTTCTCCCTACCTCGGCTTATTAGACATATATAATTCTCTTTCTAACTAAAATACAGGTACAGAATTTCGTATAGGAAGAAAGATATTCCAGCCTCATTTTCCCAGCTTACTTTTCACGTGCATGGAAACAACTTAGAATAGTAGGTGAACATATTTTTCTGTAAGACTTATTGCTGCAATAATTAAATGCCCCAAACTCTTATATATACGAAGCATTGATAAACAGCTTGCTTCATCTGTAACCACAAGCCAAATATCTCTCCCACAAAGTTGCGCAGACAATGTTGAAACCACAGCTAAGTCTCCGGTCGCAGTTCTCCTCCTCCTCCTCGACCAAAACCCGCAGCTTCCTTTTGCACAAGCCATTCCTCCATGGAACTGGCAATAGTATTACTTCCCTTCCAATATTTTCGATGCCCATATTCCACAGGAAAAACAAAAATGTTCGAATCGCCTTCGTGCCTGGCAATATTAAAGCTGTAGCAGCCAGCTCTACCGAGAAGGCAACCTCTGTCAAAGCCATTGTAACTGTGAAACTTACTGTTGGTGGCGTCCTCTCCAGCCTTCGTATAGACCAAGATGATGTCATAGACTGGCTTGGTAAAACACTCCTCTTGGAGCTTGTTAGCGCCGAGCTTGATCCTAGTAAGTACTGATTAATTTAAGATATTAATTAAACCCGAACCATTTAATTATTATATATAAGAAGTAAATTTGAAGAATGACTTTTTGGTTTCCACCCTCCCTTAGCTTCCATTTTTATGTATATACGATTTTTTTTTTCTAATTTGTCGTTGGTTCATTAGTCAATTTATACATGCTTTTCCTGCTTGAAATGGAACTTTGGTTCCATCTCCAATGATTTATTCTCAAGTATCCATTATCCATATCCATATATGTGAAGACTAGTTCGTAGGTTATGTGAGAAGAACTTCTTGAGCGCATGCGGCATGTGGTAATTTGTTATGTTTGTTCAGAATATTTAGCTAGCTGAGGAACAGTTTTTGCCTCATCATTTTAAGAGTGGACATCCTATACTTTGTATTCAAATAATTCAAAATTATGAAAAAGATGTAGCCTTCAAATCTTATTATATTTTTATTTGATATCATGTAGATATAATATTATATATCTTGATTTAACTATTATTTCCAACATGATATGGGTCTAATTAATTGTATTCTTGACATGATTTCCTCAACCAACCTGATCATGAGGGGGATCACGGAATACTGTATAATTACATGTGTGCAGGCTGTCAAGTACTACTGTATGATATCTAAGTTAATAGATATCATAAAGGCGACAGTTGGATATATATACATATATATATATATAGCATTTAATCAAGCTTGTGAATTTTCAAATTATGTAATGTGACGTATCAGACACTATAAAACGAGAGAACAATCAAACTAGCAGCGGCCAGCTAGTGGCACTTTACATT
>QEOT01003249.1:19011-33375 GCA_003123785.1 Pterocarya stenoptera
CACCTCATAATACAATAAAAGTGAGATAGGAATATAATTGGTAGACATATACATACATACATAAATACATGTGTACACACGTACAACATATATAAATATATATATATATGCAAGAATTGCAGTTTTTGGAAATTAAGTATGTGCGTTAGATAAATTGACATAAGATGCTTTGTGGATCTAACTAGAATTATATGATTAATTATTTTTATAGATTTTTTGGTTGTTGTATATTATTTATAAAGATTTATGCGTAATTAACGGGTTTATAATTTTTTTTAATTAGACAGTTTTTAGAGTAGAACATGAGAAATATTGAAGGCGTTTTTCCGAAACAATTAGGGAGATGGCTCCCCAGTTGCGTATATAGATATAAGTCTAATCTAGAAGTCCGTACTGCATGTCGGTTTGAAAGGATCGAGGATATGACGTAAGATAGACATGGGATGAATTATTGCATACTATATATGGACCATTTAATTAAGTTTGATCATTTTGTTTAGTCGACGTCACATCTGAAAAACACGTATCAGACTTGTTTGTTTTGTTCTTTGTTGGTATCCATGCATGTTGTTTGTTGTTTGTTTTGTTTCTCCGATATTTCTTTTTCTGAAATCCGTCTCATACACGAACATGGATGGAATCAATATGATTTTCAATATAATTGTGCATATGAGACAATTATGGATGGATAAGATGTCATGGTCAAGGTCGAGAGAGAGAGAGACTCTTCATGCAATAACGAACGACGACATGACTTTTAAGATTGTTGACTATTAATATTACGTTGTAGAACCGGCGGCTCTAGCTTCCACTAGGCAACTAATTAGGCAGCCGCCCTAGCTAAGGCCTTTAGTGAAAGAACATTCAATCTTTAAGAAAAAATATCCCAATAAGGAGACATTGACCGGTTCAACGAGAGAATATCAAAAGTATTGAATAAGTCTTATGTAATTTGCAATATCTTTAATTGATTTTTATATTTCTCTCTTTTTTTTCTTCTCAACGTACACTTTCTTTTATTTAGCTATCTTGCTTTTGTATGTTTCTTTCATTCATCTCGTGAAAAGTCTGAGCATGAGATGTCTCTAGGATTTTTCATTATCCTATATATATAAATAATTAAAATATAACGTTAGAATAAGAATACAAGTTAAATATAAATTTATCACGTCAATAAATATGATTTAAGATGATAAAATGTAAAATATAAAATAATAATTTCCGAATAATAAATACAATCACCTTAAATATATAGCTCTTCATTCTTTTTTAATATCCAACTTCATTCCTTTTTTATCTTATGAACCATTGCTTAATTTGTGCCAGATCCATTGTCGGAGAAAAGAAGCAGCAACGTCTATATTCCCAGGGATGAATCCTTCTCAGAAGTAAAGCAGATAACATTCTCCGTAAAGGCATTATACTCTGTTTTACATGCATTGGTACCATCCCTAGAGGTCGCAATCGTTGACGGTGAACTCGGATTCCCTTACTTCACGGCCATAGATAAACTTTTCAACGAGGGTGTAAACTTGGCTCCTCCTAATAAAGCACAAAACAAAGTATCCCTACTCAACATCCTGCCTAGGCTTGTCAATAGTATTACTGACGCCCAAGATGAAGTGTTGCGGTTTGAGACACCAGAAACAATGGATAGTGAGAAAACAGACACATAAAACTTATTTTTGATCCTTTCATCCTATGCAATCTCTCTTTCAAATTGTTTTTTTCTTTGGCACGTGCAGGAGACAAGTTCTTTTGGTTTAGGGATGAGGAATTTGCCAGGCAGACTCTTGCAGGTCTCAACCCGTATAGCATACGGTTGGTCACGGTATGAATTGCAGTCATTTAAAATGAAAGATCTTGATGAATAAATAAGAATTGAGACAACTCTTTCTAGAAATAATATGATGACATTATATATTTATCAACTATTAGATCAAATCTTGTTTTTTCAAAAACAAAAATCTAAGTCAAAGACTATTAATGGACAATACCATATCAGTAAATTAGACTTGGGGTAGGAGTGAGATGAAGATGTAGTAGTATAACGTACATTATATATATTTATATATATATATGTTTTCAATATAATAGATATAAACACATGCGCCACACATCTACAATGCGTAAAGTTTAGCATTATATTTGAAAGTAAATAAAAAAAAATAGTTTAGCAAGATGGTCTTTTACTCACGCTTAATAGATCAATTAATTATGATCAAACATGTCATGATCATGAGCTCGTATGTATGATCAATTAATTATAAGATACAAGCTGTACTGTATAGGTTTTAATTTCTGTATACTAGCTAAACTTTTGTTTAAAAATCATGATTTAGGAATGGCCCTTGAAGAGTAAGCTTGACCCAAAGATTTACGGCCCTCAAGAATCAGCAATCACTACAGAAATGATTGAGCGAGAAATCAAAGGCTTTTGTTCTGTCAAGGAGGTAATTAACACCAGAAAATGGACATGATAACTTGCACATGACAAGATATGGTGATAAAATTTATGACTCCTTAATTCTTATAATTAATCATCTATCATTCAAATATAAATATTGTGTTATTTATAACTATATCAATACGTTAATCATGTAGGCCATCAGTCAGAAGAAGTTGTACATTTTAGACTACCATGATCTATTCTTACCCTTTGTGAGCAAAGTAAGAGAAATTAAAGGCACAACTTTGTATGGATCACGGACGCTCTTCTTTCTTACCCCTGATGGGACGTTAAGGCCGTTGGCCATTGAGCTAACTCGGCCACAAATCGATGGAAAGCCACAGTGGAGAGAAGTTTTCTCACCCAGTTGGGATGCTACAGGTGTCTGGATGTGGAGGCTTGCCAAAGCTCATGTACTAGCCCACGACTCCGGTTATCACCAACTTGTCAGTCATTGGTATACCTTCCCCAACCCTTAACCCAAGCTTGTATGGAAATATGACAATACTTGTTCTATATCCATGCACTAAAAAATCAGTTAATTTTTAACAAGCTGAGAAAAATATATATTTTGGAATGATTTTTGTTCAACAAACAATGCTATAAAATAGGAAACATAATGCACTTCTACAAATAAATTGCTAACATGTTGTATTCTTTTATCAATTCAATTTCAGGCTAAGAACTCATTGTTGCACAGAACCTTATATAATTGCAACAAACAGACAACTTAGTGCGATGCACCCAATCTATAGACTATTGCTCCCTCATTATCGGTACACTATGGAGATTAATGCTCTCGCTCGAGAAGCTCTCATCAATGCAGGAGGGATTATTGAGAGTTCATTCTCACCCGGAAAGTATTCAATGGAATTTAGCTCTGTCGCTTATGACCAGCAGTGGCAATTCAACCTCGAGGCACTACCTGCAGATTTACTTAACAGGTGATTTATGATTAACATTTCCTTATTAAAGTTTAATCAAAGTCATCAAGAGGAATACTATCTATTGGAAATTTAATTAACATTATAGCCAATATGATCTATGATCTCCAAAAATATTCACTAATTTCTTGACTTCACTACTTGCTAGGGGACTTGCTGTTGAGGATCCAACTGCTCCACATGGCCTAAAGCTGACAATTGAGGACTACCCCTTTGCTAATGATGGCCTTCTCCTTTGGGACACCATCAAAGAGTGGGTTAGCGACTATGTCAATTACTATTATCCTAGCCCGACACTCGTAGAGTCTGATCAAGAGCTANTCGTATGGGTGACTTCTGGTCACCATGCAGCCGTGAACTTTGGACAATACACCTACGCTGGTTATTTCCCAAATCGGCCTACCATTGCTAGGAACAATATGCCCTCTGAGGAACCTTCAGATGAATTTTGTACCAATTTCTTTAAAAAGCCTGAAGGTGCACTCTTACAATGCTTCCCTTCACAACTTCAAGCAACAAGAGTCATGGCTGTTTTGGACGTACTATCAAATCATTCTCCCGATGAAGAGTATCTAGGGGAGGCAATAGAGCCGGCATGGGCTGAGAATCCACATATAAAGGCAGCCTTTGAGAGATTTAATGGGAGGTTGAAGCAACTTGAAGGGATTATTGATGAGAGGAATGCCAATAGGAACTTGAAGAACAGAAGCGGGGCTGGGATTGTGCCATATGAACTTTTGAAACCCTTTTCCGAACCTGGAGTGACAGGAAAGGGAGTTCCCTATAGCATTTCTATTTGAAATGGAAAATGCATATTTGAGGGTGTGGTTTCATAGGTTATAAAGAGCTTTTGTGTGTTGTTATATTTCGAAAAATAATATTATGGGGTGAACCATATATATTTCTTAAGTTTTGAATAAAACCTGAAAGGATTTCGCCACAACCAATTAACCATATATGCATGCAGCACCAAACAACCACTTAAAAGAACTATTTACACTCTTCCAGAAAAAAAAGAACTATTTGCACACCCGATTAATAATGCAACATGATCTTCAACATGATGATCATTGACATGTTCATTATAAATACAACAAAAGGCCATGTCACATATGAGTAGTTCTCCTCTCAAGGAAAGGTGGGATCTTATTTTACAGTCTCTCTTGCCCAGATTAATCAGATTTGGGGGTTTATTCATCACACCATTCCTTTACAATCCGAGAGCATTTAGAAGATAAATAGGAGAGCATTGAAGCGTTATCATAACGACCCCTACGTACATAGGTCCTCTATGATTAAGCGAAGAAGAGGAGTCCCTGCAGCAGCTAGCGGTGGCTAGAGGCTGGCAGCATATTCATGGGGATAAAAGAGGTTGGGCGAGAAAGCGGTGCTAAGAGACCACGAGAGAAGTAGTGATGTCGGCAAACCTTCTCACGTTAGTATGCTCAGCCCAATGACAGCTCCAATATACAAGGTCTTTTGGGCTTTGGAAGTATAATCAAGAACAGTTTTAGGGCGAGAAGTAATAAATGTTTAACACTTCGCGGTTACGAGTAACGTTACCGTCATGGGATGTACGTACGTACTAGAAATCTTGCATATTCTTTTTAAATAAAAATAGAGTCTACTGTTAAAAAATAAATTTTGTTATCTAAATTTTTAAATTTGTAAACCTTTTTAAAGCATTTAAATTGTATAAATTATTTCTCTCTTGCATTATATAAAAAGCATTTAAATATGTAATAATTAAGCATTTTCCTTATTTAAAGAATTAAACATATATAGTGACATTATATATATATATCACTACAAGAAAAATGAGTGTTTGTGATGGATTATTTATAATAAAAATTACTATTTGCGATGAAAACATATTCATTTTGACAGAAAATAATAATTTTGATAGGAAATATGTAGCCACAAATAAATAATTTTTGTAGTTGTGTATATACAATACTCTACTACTCGGATAATTGAATATGATCGAGCAATATTAATATTGTGGCTTATATTTCTCGAGGAAACTTTTGAACCAATTATAGGCTGAAAGAGTAGGATGTCTTTTCAAACCATTCTTGTAATCTAAGTAGTTGATGCCAAACCTAAGGGTGTAGCCTGTACTGCAATCCATGCAAAGTATCTCTTAACGTTAGCACCATCTCTGAATAGTAGATAAAAACAGGGTCAGTTAAGCTATTACATCTGTAAACGAGAGAGAATATCGGCCAACTAGAGATCGCATGCTGTGTGGATAGTCACCATGTCAACGGATCCATTAACCTGCAGCAAGAGTACAGTTCTATTCTAGTCAACACACATGACACACACATCCATGACACCACTTTTCAAAGAATGCTCCTGCAGCTAGCAATACTTTCCATCCAAATGAGAAATCAAGTGCTCGAAGTGCGGCATTACGATTATGCTTGGCGTTAGATCAGTATGGCAATACCCATCCTGAAACTAGCGTTATCCCTATAATGCCTTTCTGCTTTGCCTGCATATTAAGGCACGTGATACACACACAAGTGCCTCTGGACGTCTCTCTCAACAATCTGCCTCAAGCGCATAACCAAGATATGGACCTCTACACAGCCACATAACAGATTCTGTTGCACCCAGTATATCTTCTCCTTTTTCACTTTCTGTTATTGATGAAAGCCTCTAATTGGCTATTGAACTCTATAAATGTATTGTGATACTGTTTATTTGTAAGCAAGGAAGATTAATAGAAAACAGAGCTTCTCCATCTTCATTCCTGTTTCATTTCAGCATTTTATCGAACACTGCTTGTGTCTCTTCATGGCATCAGAGCAGTAAGAGGACCAACGTCCATTTCTGTGTTCCTTTTCTTTTTTTTCTTTTTTTCCTTCTTCATCATGGAAACCAATAAAAACAAGTCCACTGTAAGTTCGGTCACTCTCAACAATGCGTCTCAATTCATAACTGTAAAGCTTTCCATAGATAACTATTTGCTATAGAAAGCTCAAATCCTCCCACTCCTAAGGGGTCATCAACTCTATGGATATGTTGATGGCTCGATTCCTATGCCTCCACCCACTGTGAATGGCCCAAGTAACACAGATTACTCCAAATGGGTATTGCAAGACTAACTTATTATTGCTACTATTAATTATTCACTCACAAATACAGTTTTAGCACAAGTGCTCAAATGCACTACTTCTCGTGCAATCTGGGATATGCTACATAGCATCTTCTCAGCTTAGTCCTCTGCCCATATAATGCAAACAAAGTTTCAGTTAGTCACATTGCGGAAAGGATCTGAGACTATAAATGAATACTTTCACAAAGCAAAGTCTCTTGTGTTGTCTCTTAGTGCTGCCGATCAGCCACTTCCCGACTTTGAATTCACCATTTATCTTCTAGCTGAGTTAGGATCTGATGATGAGTCACTGGTTACAGCCTTAACCACTCAACCTGAACCCTTAAGTCCCTCTCAAATTTATAGTTACTTACTCAATCACGAATCCAAGCTTGCTCACCAAACCAAGGCCCTTCTCTCAGGCACCACCATCACTACCCACTCAACCACTTTCAAACCCTCTGCCTCTTCCTTCAATAGAGGTTGTGGGCATCATTTATGTGGCCGTGGTGGAGCATGAGGTCCCACCTCAAACTTTGCTCCAATAATCCTTCCCGATCCATATGTAAAATATGTCACAAAACTGGGCATACGGCTTTACAGTGTTATCATCGATTGGATCAGTCCTATCAAGCTCCTCCTCCTTCATCTCTAATGGCTCATTACACAGCTCTGCCTGCCTCAGGTCCTTCCTACAATCACTGGTTTCCAGATACAGCAGCAACGAACCATTTTACTTCTGATTTCTCAAACTTCAACTTGGATTCCGCATCATACCAAGGCACTGATCAAGTTAGCATTGGGGATGGCTCTTCCCTTCCAATCCAGCACACTGGTACAGCTCAGATTCGGACGACAAATGGCAATTTTCTTCTTCGTAAACTTTTACATGTTCCATTAATTACTCGTAATTTGTTGTTAGTTCGTCAATTTTGCTTGGATAATTATGTTTCCTTTGAGTTTAATTCATTTGGTTTTTGTGTGAAGGACCTGCATTCTCAGGCGATACTACTTCGAGGACCCAGTTAGGAATGGCCTCTATGTTTTGCCCACTGTTGCCGAGTCTTCAACCTCCCTCCCACTTGTTCCCATAGCCTGTATTGGTGAAGGATCTTCCTCACCAATATGGTACTCTCGCCTTCGACATCCTTCACAGAGAACCACTTTGTTTACTATCAACAAGTTGCAGCTTCCAGTTACTTCAAAAGCAGCTCCATCCTTTTGCTCAGCTTGTGCACAAGCAAAGTCCCATGTTCTACCACATCCACCCTCCCCATCACTTTCTCAGGAGCCTTTTGAGTTACTGCTTTTTGATGTATGGGGACCAGCGCCTGTGCTATCCACCTCGAGTCATCTTTTTTATTTACTTATAGTTGATGATTTCACAAAATATATGTGGTTGTTCCCTCTTCACACTAAGTCTGATGTCTCTACCATTTTCTTAGCTTTTCTTCGTTATGTACGCAACACTTTTTCATCTAATATCACTTCAATACAATCTGATTGGGGGGTGAGTTTCGGCCACTACAAAAACTACTTTTGTCTCTTGGAATTTCTCATCGTATCACCTGTCCTCACTCACATGCTCAAAATGGCAGTGTTGAGTGACGTCACCGTCATGTTGTGGAGACGGGACTCTCACTTTTAGCACATGCCTCAGTCCCATCTACTTATTGGACAGAGACCTTTCAAACAGCTGTGTTTCTTATAAATCGAATGCCCACACCTCTTTTAAAAAATCTTTCTCCATTTCAAGTTCTATTTCATAAAATTTCAGATTATAAATTTTTTCAAACCTTTGGATCTGTCTACTGGCCTTATCTTAGGCCCTTTAATCATCACAAAATGGACCTTACGTCTCACATGTGTGTTTTCATGGGTTACACTCCAAACCACATGGGGTATAATTGCCTGCACTTACCTTCGAGCTAAACGTATGTGTCTAGAGATGTCAGGTTTGATGAGTCATTCTTCCCTTTTGGACAAGTTTCGGGCTCTTCTTCTCCAGATGGCCCATCCCCTCCGTCATGATCCATCTCTGTGATCCCTCTCCAGAATATATCTATTAGGCCTTCTGTCCTTCACTCTCGGCCCCTTAGCCCAACTCCTCCATATACTTCCTCGAGCCCATCAGTCCCTATGTCTCCAGAATCCTTTTCTAGTTCTGCCTCTCATGTCTCTCCTTTGACTTCAGAAACAAACCCTAGTCCACCATCATCTCCTTCCTCCCTCATTCCATGCCTTATGCTACCTTCATCTCGATCACTTCCTCATCATCCCATGGTGACTCAATCTAAGACAAACACGCACCGACCCCTTCTTCGGACTGATTGCACCATTCCTTGGCCGAAACCCCACTCACCCATCTCTCTAAACCTTGCCGCTGCAACTTCCATTCCTGAGAAACCATCCTCATATACAGAGGCATCTCGGTATGCTGAGTGGCGCAATGCGATGGCTTCCGAATTTCAAGCCCTTCTTCAAAATCAAACCTGGCTCCTCGTTCCCTCTCCATCTAATCGAATCATTCTAGGGGCTATGTGGGTGCTTAAGATGAAGCAGCGTGCTGATGGAACCTTAGAATGCCATAAGGCTCGTCTCGTCGCCAAAGGGTTCCATCAGCAGGCTAGTTTGTACTACACTGAAACTTTTAGTCCGGTTGTCAAGCCTGCTACAATCTGATTCCTTGTGTCCATAGCTGTGCAAAACAAGTGGCCTTTTTATTAACTTGATGTGCAAAACGCATTCCTACACGGGGACCTGGAGGAGGACGTCTACATGCAGCAACCACTAGGTTTTGTCAACTCTGATCTTCCCTCCTACGTTTGTAAATTACAAAAATCAATTTACGGGTTGAAACAAGCTCCCCAAGCTTGGTTTTCTAAACTGAACACTAAATTGTCCTCGTTAGGGTTTCAGGGGTCTAAATCAGACTCCTCATTGTTCATTTACTCTAGTTCCTCTGATTGTACTATGTTCTCATTTATGTCGACGACATTGTTGTAACTGGGTCAAATGGATCTCTCATTTCTGAGTTTATTACTACTTTACGTGTGGCATTTCTAGTCAAGGATTTAGGTCATCTTCATTACTTTTTAGGGGTTGAACTCAGTTGTCAGTCCATTGGTCTATTCATGAGTCAAACCCGATACATTCATGAATTGTTAAAACGAACCAACATGCATAAATCAAAATCTGACTCAACACCCATGTCCAATTCAGTCAAATTATCAGCATTTGATGGTATGACCTTTGAAGACCCACAACTCTATCGCAGTGTTTTGGGCAGTCTTCAATATCTTGCCTTCACGCGACCTGATATTTCATTCGCTATTAACCGTGTCTGTCAATTTATGCATTCTCCCCGCATTCCTCATTGGCAGGCAATCAAACGTATCTTGCGTTATCTGCGTCTTACTGCCCAGTATGGTTTGTATTTTTCATCTGCTTCTACATTTAACCTTAATGCCTTTTCTGATGCTGATTGGGCCGGTTGCCCAGATGACCGAAAATCAACTGGAGGTTTCTGTGTTTATTTTGGTTGACACTTAATTTCCTGGGGATCCAAGAAACAACCCACCATTGCCCGCTCCTCTACAAAAGCTGAGTACAAGGCTGTGGCAAACATAGCTTGTGAGGTAATCTAGTAACAGTCCTTGTTAAGGGAACTTGGAATTTTTCTATCCCAATCACCTACTCTTTGGTGTGATAAACGTACTTATCGGTTAATCAAGTCCTGCACTCAAAAACTAAACATGTGGAGCTAGACTATCATTTTGTAAGGGAGCGTGTTGCTGCTAAGATGCTACAAGTATCATTTATATCAAGTAAGGATCAACTTGCAGATATTCTCACCAAACCTTTATCTGCTGCCAGATTTTCTTCTCTCCGTTCAAGCCTCACAATTCAACCTGTGCCACTTGAAACGAGGGGGGATATTAAGGCATGTGATGCACACACAAGTGCCTCTGGACGTCTCTCTCAACAATCTACCTCAAGTGCATGACCAAGCTACAGACCTCTACACAGCCGCATAACGGATTCTGATGCGCCAAGAATATCTTCTCCTTTTTCACTTTCTGTTATTGATGAAAGCCTCTCATTGGCTATTGAACTCTATAAATGTATTGTGATACTGTTCATTTGTAAGCAAGGAAGATTAATAGAAAACAAAGCTTCTCCATCTTCATTCCTGTTTCATTTCAGCAGTTTATTGAACACTGCTTGTGTCTCTTCATTGCACAACATAGACACATATATATATGTATATATCTTTCTTTATTATATAAGTGGCTATAAAGTTGCTACAGTGATGAACAATGTTTTTCTTGTTCCGTGTTGTGTCTTTTGGTTCTTTACTTTATTCTTTCGTGTCCGTGGTGCATCATTTAAGGAGAAGGGATAACTTTACCTGTGTTAGAATCTTATCTTCTTTTTAGTTCTTCTTGTAACACCCAGGCCCAACCAAGCCACTTTACAAAATTTTGCGTATATAGTTTTGAAAAATCGTTTGGGATTACGAGAAAAATTTTTGGAAGAGAGTTTGGACCTAAGATATTTTTAGCAGAATGTAATTTTTCAATAGGTGAAAAATCTTTAATGGACCAAGTGGATATTCATCAGAAAAATTTATGGGATAAATGTAAGTACTAGACATCCATCCAACATACCAAGCGCCACACATACAATGCTTGTGGTCCTCCCACTGCCCTGCACCCCCAATCGCAATCACGACTGCGATTGCCGAGAACCACCTCTCGGTCTATAAATTGGTCGAGCTCCTCATCCCTCAATCAACTTCGTCCCCTCTCAAAACCAAGTTCTAGCATTTCCCCACCCTCTGATCTACTTCTCGAAACCCTTAAGGTCAATTTTGCCCTAACTCCGCCATGCGCCACTGTGGGCCACCCCAGTTCTAGCAGCCTGGTAGTGGTCGTCCAACCACTTCCCCTTTAGCTAGGCTATTTTTCCCCTCTGTTTCACACCAACCCAAGCCCAAAATTCCCCTTTTGGGATCTACTTTGCCGTGCATCACCACCACCCTCTTTCCTTCCTCAGATCTATTACTTTTAAAAAGAGCCCTATTTTAGCCCCTGTTCCACCCAGTTACATCACTATCGTCGTCTGTCGTCACTGCTTTGCCATGCTCTACCCCTCTAGATGCCACGACAGCAAGCTATCTGCCTTTTGTTTAGTATTTTTAATCCTCAGTCTATGTTCCATTTTAACCCATTTGTCCTTGTCCATCTAGGTAGCGATGTGCACACTCGTTCAATCCAGAATATTTACCTTCCACATCGGAAGTAACTCTCCAGCGCGACTTTTGAGATTCTAACATGAAATTTATCGCTAGCTTGTTGCAGTCTGGTTGTGTTTTGAAGGGCCTTGGGCCTGGACAAGTGTTGCAGTTAATTGACGGAGTTGTTGCTAGAAATTGGGCCAAGGGCCGGATGGAGGATGAGAAACGCGTGTAGTTGGGATTTCTGAAAATGTTGCATGTTATGCCATGCCATCCAATAAAATGCCTGTCATGCATTTGCATATTACTGTTATTGATATATGCCATGATTTATTCAACTGTGCTATGTTCTATGTTGTGTTGTGTAATCTGAAAACTGAATTTTTGGAAAATATATTTTTGATGTGGGTGCGTGCGTTTCACGCAGTGTTTTTAATTTCATTCCGTACCGGCTGTTACGGCCGAAATATTCCATACCGGTCACTGGACTGGTATCGAAAATAGTGTACTTCGTACCAATAAAAATATCGACCAGTACCAGCCTGTACCGACCGGTATTGTATGTTTCGACCGGTATCATATTCGGCTGCTAAAATGGATGGCAGTTTCGTAATTACAAGATGGCTATTTTGAAATTAAGGCAAACACTCAGGGGCATTTTCGAAAATCACACTTTAAGTGCCTTAGCCTTTAGGTTTCCACTTTCACAGATAGCTTTTCGTTCCTTTTTTTTTTTTCCCCCAGATCATTTCATCTCAACGGTAGCCCTTCGCAGTTCGACTTCCTCAACCCAGACGTAAGACCTTCAAGCTTCAGCCGACAGCAGCAGTGATCCGACTTAGTCATCTTGCGCCGTCCGCCGTCTGGTATGAGCTGAGCATTTAAATAATTTTTTCTATTAATTTGCCTTTTTCTTTAATAATACAGACTTTTTAGATTATATTTTTATAGTGATTTTTTAAATTGTACATTGTATCTGTGATAAAAATCATTGATAAAAAAAAAAATCTGTGATATCGTTGTTTCACGGTATGAGTTGAGGTTTGAGTAATTTTTTCTATTAATTTGATTTTTTCTTTAATCATAAAGATATTTTAGAATATATTTTTATAGTGTTTGTTTGTTTTTAAATTCTATACTGTATCTATGATAAAAATCTGGGATAAAAAAAAAAAAATCTGTGATAAGGTCTTTAAAGATGTGTAACAAACAAATACTATAAAAATATAATCTAAAAATCTATGATAAAGTTTCACTTATTATTTGGGGTTTAAAAAAAAAAATCTATGATTCAATCTTTACTCTTAATTACTATTTGATCATACATGGCATTAATATCAATTGTTAATATTTGCTGTTAATAACTCTAATGAAATTGATGATGATGTTTAATTATAAAAAAAATCTATGAAATTAAGGAAGGTGAAAAATAAGAAATTCAAGAATATTTTTACTAATTTACAAAATGATTTTGTATCATTCCAAATATAATTTTTAAAAATATAATCTCTAATCATTAACTAATCTTTAATCTTATAATTTTTATACCTGACCTTTGTTCATTTCTCTTTTAATTAGCTTTTAATTATTTTAGTTCAAATGCTAAATGTTGTTGTTCATCTTTCTAAGTTTCTTACTTCTTTTGACTTTTTTTTTTTTTTTGTTTACTTATAATCTCTAATATTATTATTAATTTTTATACTTTAATAGTTAAAAATGTCTAATTGTCAATCAACTGGTGGTATGACTTCAACTCCAACACTTGCTCCTGTAAGATCAAAAGATCCAGCATAGGCCCATGCACGTGCAGTGCCAGGGGCAAGAAATAATACTGAATGTTTATATTGTAATAAAGTAATTAGAGGTGGCGGGATCACTCTGTTGAAACATCATCTAGCTGGGATTACTGGCGATGTAGAAGCATGTAAAAAGGTCTCTGAAGATGTGAAATGGCAAATGAAAGAGTTGATTGATGAAATGAAAAAAAATAAAGAGAAGAAGAGAAAAATAATGTCAGAGATTGGAGGCGATATAGATTTATCATCTGATGATATTGATGATAGTAATAGTATGGAGGACAGTCTCAGCTTTCAAAAGGTAAGGGGAAGTCGAAGGAATCTGGAACTAGAAAGTCAGTGGGAGGATTTAGTAGATTGTTTGCTCCAAGAACAACTCCTGTGGCCCATCCTTTAATTAAAAGTTATATGTGTTCAAATGAGATGATTGTAAAAGCAAGACGTCTGTAGCGCGCTGGTGGTATAATGCTAATCTGCATTTCAATGCAGCTCAATCCAAGTTTTATCAACTAGCTATTGATGCCATGACTGCCATAGGGCCAGGATTCAAAGGTCCTTCTTTATATGAGTTGAGAGAAAATTTGTTAAAGATGGCTGTGGATGAGGTTCAAGATTATTTGCAACAAATTAAGAAGGTTTGGAATGAGACCGATTGTTCACTAATGGCAGATGGTTGGACAAACCAGAAGCAGCAATCCATAATCAACTTTATAGTTTATTGTCCGAATGGTACAATGTTTTTGAAGTCTGTTGATACATCTGGTCTTAGAAAAGATGCTGAAACATTGTTTAATATCTTTGATGAGGTTGTTCAAGAAATTGGAGCTGAGAAT
>QEOT01003249.1:33423-44456 GCA_003123785.1 Pterocarya stenoptera
TTGAAGTCTGTTGATACATCTGGTCTTAGAAAAGATGCTGAAACATTGTTTAATATCTTTGATGAGGTTGTTCAAGAAATTGGAGCTGAGAATCTTGTGCAGTTCATAACGGACAATGGTGCAAGTTATAAAGCTGCAGGAAAAAAGTTACAACAGAAGTATGGCTCTTTCTACTGGTCTCCATGTGCAGCTCATTGCATAGACTTAATGTTAGAGAATTTTTCTGATCCAAGATGTTTTCCTCTTATTGATGATACTATAAAAAAGGCAAAAAAGATAACAAAGTTCATCTATAACCATGGATGGGTTTTAGCATTGATGAGAAAAGACTTTACCAAAAGTCATGATTTGTGTTGTCCTGCAATTTCAAGGTTTGCGACAAATGTTTTAAGTATCCAATGCTTGCTCTTGTTTAAGAAAGAACTCAGACAAATGTTTACTTGTGATAAATGGATTGCATCAAATTATTCTAAGAGCAATATAGGGAATGAGATAGCTGGGATCGTTGCAGAAGATAAAGAGTTTTGGGTTCAATGTCAATTTATTCTTAAAATCAGTGAGCCTTTGGTTTGTGTTCTACGACTTGTTGACGGGGATGTGAAACCTGCAATGGGATACTTGTATGATGCAATGAAAAGAGCCAAGGAGAACATAAAAGCAAGATGCAATAACAATGTTAGTGTATTCAGTCCATTCACCAGGATCATTGATTCTAGATGAGATAAGCAGCTTCACAGTCCATTACATGCAGCGGGTTGTTTTCTTAACCCTGAAATTTACTATAACCCCAATTTTAAGAGTAAAAATGATGTTGTAAGAGGCTTCAACAACTGTGTTATGAAGATGGAACTTGATCCTAATAATCAAGACAAGATCATTGCAGAACTTGACTTGTATAAGAATGCAGCAGGTGAGTTTGGACATTCTTTAGCAATCTACCAGCATGATAAGATTAATTCAGGTATTATCATTTGTTAAATAGTATAACTTTGTATTTTAAATTTTATCTTATTTTAGTTTTACTTACATTTAATTAATAATTTATAATTGCATTATTGTTATAGTTGTATGGTGGACCCAATTTGATTGCGAGGTCCTAACACTTCAAAAGTTTGCTGTTCGAGTACTAAGTCAATGTTGTAGTGCAACTGGATGTGAGAGAAACTGGAGTACATTTGATTTTATTCATTCGAAGAAGAGAAATAGATTAGCGCATAAACGTTTGAATGACTTAGTATTTGTTCGTTATAACTTGAAGCTGCGAGAGGTAAATTTTTTCAATACAAATGTTTTTCACTGTTAAAAATATGTAATATTTTCACTTGTGTTTGACATTTATTTTGACAGGAACATAAAACAAGGTAGAGATGCTTTGGATCCAATCAACCTTGAAAACATTGACTTTATGGAGGATTGGGTGGGTGAAGAATCTGAGCTTCTTGATAGAGAAGATTTGGATCGGGCAAGTATTGAGGAGCCATTAGCCTCACTAAATGAGGAAGATGATGATAATATTGGTGTTAATATTGATGAAGGTGGTGACATTGATGAAAATATTTTGATTAACATGTCCAATCTTGATCCTTATTATCTTTTAATAAGGATGAGTGAGTTTTTATGATGGTGGTGACGTTAATGATTTTATCATGATAATGTTGGTGTTTATGTTAGTTGTAACTTAAAACTTAAGACTTGAATTTAGAAGTATTGAGTTTATGTCTTATTTTGTTGTTATTTTAGAAGACAGTTAATACTTGTATACATATAATTTATCCTGGTATAAACTATTTTAAAACGAAACAGTACCCAAATGGTACCGGTACCAAAACGGTATTGGTACCGAAATGTTATCCCGAAACGGTACATGAAATGGTATCGAAATATTTCGTTCCAGTGCCTTGACCGACACGGTATTCAAAACTTTGGTTTCACGACCCTAAGCTGAGATTAGGTACTATCTCGATAGAGCTCCTCTGGTCACTCGGGAATGTATAAAACTGAGTGATATCCCCTGGACTTTCACCGGGAGACAACAGGCTCAGCCAAGACAGTAACGCTCTTGGTACTACTCTAGAGCCCCTTTGCTAGCAGGGGCTAGAGGATGCCTGGTCACATTACCCGTCGGACATGGAGCTAGCCATCGCTCGTAACGAAGATACAAGCGCGGTCGTCTCCCCAGGTGTGATGAAAGGACTCAGGGTATGCAGGTGGTTGTGTTTGGGTACCAAGGAGTTTTTGGCGTGAGTGGTTGTAATTAAATATTTTATGGGAAGGTGGTAAAAAATGATTAGTGTGGGGGTTATTGCTTTCATAACTATTGAACATGTTTGCTTGTATATTTTCATGCTTGAATCTCTTAGTTGTTGTTCTATTGATTTATTTACTGAGATTGCGAAATCTCATTGTGGTATCCCTACCTATGGTTTCGTTTTATTGGATCATAGATTTTGATGCGGAGAAGGGGTATGAGCAGGAGGGACCAGCCCACCTGAGGAGTGATGACGGACTTTTCGCATTATTTGTTATTGGACCTTTGCTTTCCACTCCTTTGTTTTCAACCGCATGATTGTTTTAACCTTTTAGAGGCCTTGTTTTCGGGTTATGGCATTTTAAACTTCCTGGTACATAGTTTTCGACTGGTTTATTTTTTTTTTCTGTTTTGTTATTTATGTTGTACACATTTTGCATGTTTTCACACACTTGCAATAGGAGATGGGGTGTATGATCTGTTTGGTCATCGTTTCGGTGTCACGACTTCCACCAAATCACACGTGGGGGTGCGATGGCACCACAGTTGGTATCAGAGTGGTTCAGCTCTGAGTAAAACCACACATCACAGTACCAAAAATATAGGCTTTAATCTTGGAATTTCTTTTGTTAAGTTTAAGAACGGGGTTAAGGTTTCATTTTGGCAGGAAGATGGTGGGACCAAGGATGCTGTGTGACGAACCTTTTGGACAAGCTCTCGATGATGAGCTACTGTGAGGCGATGGGACCTATGCCATAACAGAATTTCTTTAGCAGAATTACCAGCCCCAACAACGGGAGGAACAGAGAGGGTGCTCTTATGAGAGTTTCCTGGCCCATAGGAACCTCGATTTTATGGGTGAGGAAGACCCGCTAAGGGCTGGGAGGTGCATTAAGGATCTTGAGAGAATGTTTGAGATATGTGGATGCACCGAGTCCCAGAAGGTGTTGTATGCAAGTTACATGTTGCAAGGCAAAGCTGCTGCCTAATGGGAGACTAAGTGGGAGATCCTCGAGATGGAGCTGGGATCTTTCGCAGTAGTGATCTGGCAACACTTTAAGAAGGAGTTTGATGATCACTTATTCCCTAGCATAGTGAGGTGTTAAAAGGCAAGGGAGTTCAATAGCCTAGTGCAAGGAGACATGACAGTGGCGCATTATGTGCGGAAGTTTATGGATCTCGAGAGGTTTGCAACGCATCTCATTGCCACTGAAGAGATGCAGACCGAGCGCTTCCAGGAGGGATTGCGTTGGGAGATCCGCAGGCAAGTTGCTTGTCTACAAATTCGGACATTTTAGAGTTTGGTTAAGGTGGCCCGTATAGCAGAGATGGGAACTTGGTGGTCTTGTAGGCTTTTTAACAGGCCAGAAGATGAGGTGCTTTGCAGGAGAGGGAAGCAGCTCGAGGTCACCTCATAAATTTGTATTGAGGACAGGGGCCAGGCCACAGGCCTCAACTCGTGTGAGCAAGGGGGCCAAGCCCCAATTTTTGGAAGGTGCAACTGATACCATGAAGGTGACTATTGTCAGGGTGGGACCCAATGCTTCAAGTGTGGTCAGACAGGACATTTTGCTCGCGAGTGCCCTAATGCTACTCATGAAAATCGACCAGGAAAACGTGGTGGAAGGGAGAATTAGAGGTAGACAGTGCAGGCAAGAGTGTATGCTCTAACTCCCGGTGAGGTCAATGATGAGGCCCCAGAGACTCGGGATAGGGGAGTCATCACAGGTATAAATTTGATCTAGTCTTTTTAAGTTGATGCATTGTGTGGTTAATTTTTAGAACTTCATTGCAAGTGTTTAATCTCATCAGGTAGAGTTCGGTTGTATCAGTACTATGCTTGTACTTTGTTTCATTCGGGAGCGTCCCAGTTCTTTTTGTCTGCCACTTTTGCATGAATGTGCAACTTAGTCACAGAACCCTTGCCATAGTCCTTGGCCGTGGCGTTACCAAATAAAGGGACGGTATGGTGTTCAAAGGTTGCCTTACACTATCCTCTGGATTTTGGAGAGAGGACACTTGATGACGACCTAATAGTGTTCAAGCTGCTTAGGTTCAACATCATTCCGGGTATGGATTGGTTGTTTTAGCCCTTCACAAGTATCTATTATCGGAGCCGTGTGGTCAGTCTTCATCTCCCTAGAGGGGATTATATGGAATTCGTGGGTAGCAAGCTGAACTAGAGACCCACAGTTATATCTACGATCCAAGCAAAAGGACCTGGATAGTCGGGCAGATGCCTATCTGGTGCAAGTGGTGTCTAATCCATCAAAGAGAAAGTCTGTAGCAAGAATTCCAGTTGTTGAAGAGTTCTCTAATGTCTTTGCGGATGACCTCCCTGGATTCCCTCTGGTTCTCGATGTCGAGAGTACTATTGACTTGGAACCTGTAGCGGCTTTGGTACACAAGGCTCTTTACAGAATGGCACCATCTAAACTAAAAGAGTTAAAGGCCCAGTTGCAAGAATTGATGGACAAGGGATTTATTCAGCCTAGTTCCACATCTTGGGGAGCGCTCGTGCTGTTTGTTAAGAAGAAAGATGGCACACTTAGGATGTGCTTTGATTATCGGGAGCTTAACAAGGTGAGCATAAATAATAAATATCCACTGCCTTGGATTGATGATTTGTTTGATCAGCTTCAAGGCATGGCTACTTGGTGTGAATCAATGCAAACACAGTTCATCTTCGAAGCATAAGCACTCTGATATTTATAACACACCATGGATCATGGACACAGGAGCCACTAATCACATGGTGTGCTCCACCTCCTTCTTTGACAATCCCTCTTCTTGCATACAAGCTTTTGTGCAACTCCCAAATGATACAAGGGCTCAAGTCACACACATAGGCATTATTAAGCTATCAGATTCACTATCACTAATTGATGTCTTATGTGTACCCTCATCTCAGTTAGCAAGCTCACTCAAAAACCAAATACATGTCTGTTTTTCTTAAAAGATCTTTGCTTCATTTAGGTCCTCTCTTCATGGATGACGATTGGACTTGCTAAGGTTCATATTGGCCTCTATTATCTACTACCTCCTTCTCATGACAACAACATCAACCCTTCTTTAACTTTTCTCAATCAAGCTCAAGTCAACCAAGTAACTATACAACAAGATTTTGTACTATGTCACTTTAGATTAGGACATTTATCTTCGCAAATAATGAATTTAATTCATTCTCTTGTTCCTAATGTAAAGTCCAAGGACCTATCTCATTGTAAAATCTGTCATTTGGCCAAGTAGAAACATCTTCCTTTTCTTCCAAGTGTATCCACTTGTTCATTTCCTTTTGACTTAATCCATTGCGATATGTGGGGCCCATATTCTAAAGCATCAATTCAAGGTTTTCATTACTTCTTAACCATTGTGGATGATTTTTCAAGAATCACTTGGGTTTTTTTAATGAAACTGAAATCAGACACAAGGCCTATCCTACAATCACTCTTTTAGCTCATCCACAATTAATTCAATAGCAAAGTTTAGAAAATCAAAATTGACAATGGCCTTGAATTCAAGATGGCTGATTTTTATAAAGACCAAGGCATCATTCACTAAAAAACATGTGTATACCTCTCAACAGAATTGTGTTGTTAAGAGGAAACACCAACACCTCTTGAACCAGAACACTCATTTTTCAAGCTGGATTACGTACTCCTTTTTGGGGAGTTTCCATCTTAACTGCAGCATACATCATCAATAAGATTCGTACACCCTTCCTTTCTAACCAATCTCCCTATGAAAGGCTATTTTCATCACCACCCTCATATGCTCATCTTCAAGTCTTCGACTGCCTAAGTTATGCTAGCACTCCTAGGCACCACAGAACAAAGTTTGAACCTTGAGCCAGGCCTCGCCTTCTCCTAGGATACCCTGCAAACACCGAAGGTTACAAGCTCAATGACATAGAGACTCATTCCATCTTTCTTTCTAGGAATGTAATCTTCCATGTATCTGTCTTCCCATTCCACTCCTCCACCTCCACTCCCTTCTCTCATTCCTCTTTAGACATTCACTCCGCCTTCCCTCATAATCTGGTT
Source organism: Pterocarya stenoptera (assembly GCA_003123785.1). NCBI lineage: Eukaryota > Viridiplantae > Streptophyta > Magnoliopsida > Fagales > Juglandaceae > Pterocarya > Pterocarya stenoptera. The sequence goes on from QEOT01003249.1 coordinate 39,715, forward strand.
TTACCTTCTCCACCACCAGATAACTACTTTCCACCTCCTCTTAATGAGCTACAATCTAATACATCTAATTTTACTCTCCAATCTCAACCACCTCCTCTTGAAACGCCTTTGCTTGCTACCTCTTTTGATCCACCTCTTCCTTCACCTCATCTTAATGAGCTACATGCCACCTCATCTCCTAATCCACCTCTTCGAAGGTCCACTAGAGATGGGCATCAACCTGCCTATCTCCAGCAATACCATTGCCAGATAGCAAAATCTCTACCTCTTAATGCATCCTCTCCATCCTCCACACTTCATCAACTCAATCATCACCTCACCTACAAACACCTCTTCCCATCACACCAATCCTTTTATGTTTCCCTTTCCCTATTTTCTGAACCTAACTCCTATAGTAAAGCTGTGAAATTTAAACATTGGCAAGATGCAATGCAAGCTGAACTCAGTGCTTTAGAAGAAAATAACACTTGGACTGTTACCTCCCTCCCCCCAACAAAAGTGTCATTGGTTGTAAATATGTCTACAAAGTAAAGCTCAAGTCTGATGGTTCTTTTGAAAGACACAAAGTTAGACTTGTAGCCAAGGGGTATACTCAAAGAAAAGGTTTTGATTTCCATGAGACATTTAGTCTAGTGGCTAAACTCACCACGACTCATGTCTTCCTTGCCTTAGCATCTATTCAAAACAGGTTCTTATCTCAAATGGATGTTCATAATGTCTTTTTACATGGAGATCTCAATGAGGAAATTTATATGGAAATGCCACCAGGTTTCTACATTCACAGAGAGCAAATTGAAGACGAGGAATTAGTATGCAAACTGAATAAGTCCCTCTATGGACTTTTTATATATATATATATCACAAGTCCTTTTATAGACTTAAACAAGCATCAAGGCAATGGTTCTCAAAGTTTTCCAACTCACTCACTTCTATTGGATTTCAGGAATCTAAATCGATCTGCCACCACAGGTTGAGAAATCGTGTGGCTTCTTCATCTGTTAAGAGAATTCAATATCAATCATGAAAAATCTACTCTCCTGTTCTGTGATAACCAAGCAGCCATTCACATCACAAGGAATCCTATCTTCCATTAAAGAACTAAACACATAGAGCTGGACTGCCATTTTGTTCCACAAAAGGTCCTAGCTGGAGTCAGCACTCCTGTCCACATTGCCTCAAAGTTCCAATTGGCAGACATTTTCACTAAGAATTTATCATCTTCTGTTTTTCAATTTTTATTGTCCAAGATGGGAATCCTAAATATCTATGCCTATCTTAAGGGGAGTCTCACGAAATAAAACATAAAGAGAATGATGGTTGCAAGTAAGAAGGACATGAGGATACTGAGCAACAAAGCTTCAACACACAAAGAAATGTATGCAGCAGCAAAAGCAGATATGAAGTACTATGCAATGACCAAGAAATACATGCAATAGCAAAAGTTAAAATAAAGCACACTGTAGCAGAAGAAAAGTAAAAAGCAACAGCAAAAAGAAGAAGGTATTGTCACAGAAACACAAGGGATCATATGTGAAATATATGGCTGCACACAAAGCAATGTCAGGAAATCAACATGTAGAGCAATGCCTAAACCATGCTGTCCATAAATTTGCAGTCGATTACTTGTAACTAAATAGGAGACTAAAAGTTAGTTTTCAGAACTTTTCTTTTCTGCTTTTTGTAATATATATATATATATAGCAGTAGTTCTTGTATCAAAGACATATCAACGAGAATCAAATTTCCTCCATATTGCGGCTTTATTTCAAGTTCCATTTTCACTTTTAACACACCCGAGTGCTATACACTCAAATGATTCATTTCTATCTTGATTGCACTCACATATTCATTCAGTATTCAGACTGATCTATAAAATTTTCTATCTTTTCTTATTGATTTTTCAAATTATATATAATGTGCGTGTGTGGAACCTGATATTTTTGCTAGCTTGTAGATCACTTTAACTACGTACGGCTGCATGTGCAAGAAGCTGGTGGTGTGTCATAATATATGGCTAGGTTGCAAAATTTCTACCTGCATGTACAGTTTAGATTTGGCCATTTGGAACATTGATCGGGTGCCAAAATCCCAAGTGTATATAGCCACCTACGCTATATTAGTGTAATCCAGTGCTTGATCACTTGATCACCAAATTCCTTGAAGCAAAGCTCAGTATATATAGTCCCCAAAATCATCCCTTCATTTGTTTGAGCAACTCAATTCAGGATTAGTATTAGTACTACATTTATACCAAATTTTTGACGAAGTATCCCTATTTCCTAGACCCTAACCTAAGCGTGTGAAATTTCTTATAAACAATCAATATCAGTAAAGTCCGGCAATGACCTTAGCTCCATTCATAAATTAGATGACCTGCATATGGCTATATGAGAGTAAAATAAAAATGGATAAAGATGGGACGTCTCAATCTAAAACTATTATCACGATATTGTTAATAATATTAATGCTCATCGGTCTGTTCTACTATTCTGATCGATAGATAAGAGCAATTAATAGAGAAATCAGTTCACTCACATAATTTGTGAACGTAAGAATTCTCCATACCCATCTTCTAAGGCTTGCGGAAGATCGAAGTACAAGGAAAAGCCTCACAAAGGGCTTTAGACCTGTATTCATGAGCTTATTAGTAAAGCATAGTGTAAATAAATATTGCTAATATAAATATATATATATATAACAAGTACTAATAAAATTTGTCTCTTCCCATTATTTTAAATGTTTTAGATAAATGATGATAATTTCATGTAATCTCAAAATAGAAATTGTGAATTCGAATTTTGAATACTCTACACTTTATTCTATTAATTGAATATTCAACTTATTAGATCGATGGGGCAGAGTTAAGCCTACTCATAGAATAAGGGAGCTCTCACAATTAAAGCTCATCATGCTCTGTGTAGATATTAAGAGTATCTCAAATATTGATTTGAGTTTATGTTGTGAATGATAGTGAGTTAAAATATTTAAGTTAGCTTGTAGATCCCATTGAGATGTATTTGGATGTATGGGATAGATTCATGAGATGTGTTTTGACTTTTTTATGAGAATTTAAAAAAAGTAGTAGATCTCAATATCATTGATTGGTTTTTTGTTGTAGTGATGGAATAATAATAAAGTCCCATAAATGATCAACAGTGCTGATGAATTAAGATGAAACTAGTGAAGTTGTTTCAGATAGAATAAGCTTTATGTGTTTGAATGAAGAGAATATCCATCCATACAAAACTATTTCAGATGATCTGATCATCTTACCATCCAAACGGAACCAATCTGATTATAATGATCATGAAGATTTTAATTACGATGATCGTGACCTTTGTTTAGGAGCTCACTCATGAGGTTTTTGGTATTTAATTCCTTAACTGTCCACGCCACCACTTAGCATTCTAGCTGCCATGCACTAACAGTAACAAAGTCGACCCGAGTTAATTAACAAATTAGAATATTAAATATAAAATTAGTTTCTCTGCAAATTTATTTTCGAGTCAAATAATCGATACGATATCCTGTAAATCAAATACTTTATTGTCTCATGTACTTGTAATTAGGTCAATTCCCCTTTGTTCTCCCTTTTCATAAATACAAACGAGTGATCGTATTGTCAGAGAGACATTAGCCAGCCATGAGATATATCTATTTGCAAAAGGTTGAAATTGTCGCAAAATTGACTATTACGTACCAAAGAAAAAATGTAATTATCATTGAGATTGTGTTTTGCTCACGCGGCCTTTTTAACAAATGATCATCAACGAAACAAATGAAATCGTTTCAATAATTACACAACTAGCTAGATCGATCCAAAAATTAATTGTCACGGCCAACGCAATTATTCTTTATAAAAGCCCTAGCTAGTACTATATTTTAGTATCATTTTTTCACACCCTCATTAATCTTTTATTTCTCCAACAAAAAGATGTCGCCAAAAAGTTTTTTCGTGAAGCGAAAGTTAAATTGATCGAACATGCATGCAATGCATGCCTAAGTCCACCTAATTACGGCCTATTAAGTCACAGAACTGGCTCAATGCCCTAAATCCATATTCCCTGGATAATTAAGGAGACTTTGAAAAATAGCCTCATTCTGTCTCCATATTCTCTGGATAATTAAGGATACTTTGAAAAATGCCTTTTGAATTTTCTTCCCACCTACGTACGCCAAGGTTTAGAAATTTTTCCTTCTGATCAATATAAACAAAAAGGAAATTTGGTTAGAAGATTATTCTAGTCTTAATTGGCAAGAGCTAGCCGCGTGTACGTCGATGTATATATGATATCATGGTCGACATATATATTTCTCTCAAAGTTTCAACGTCCACAACTATAATTTGAAGTTGATAATATATATCATAATAATGAAGTTAGAGTTAACGTGATCAAGACTCAAGAGGAGCATGCCCGCCTAACTCCATTAAATGCATGATCAATGCCCTAAACCATCTTGCTATATTTATATATATCCTCCTAAACCCAGCCAAAGGGTGGGCAAGAGGGAAAAGGAAAAAGAAAAGAAAAAGAAGAAACAAGGGCCCGCATATGATTATGTCTATTGCCTCATTTTTTCAATGTATATATTATAGAGGATTCGAAACATGTTGGTGTTTTATTCAATCATATCTTTATTACAAGACGATATACCTATTTATATACTGCTAATGGTTACAAATAAGGTAAGAAATAACTGTCAAATAAATACAGATTAAAATAGAAAGTAGCTCTGCTGTA
>QEOT01003249.1:49549-67155 GCA_003123785.1 Pterocarya stenoptera
TATTTAGTATAGTGATCAACAAAGAGTGCATAATATCTGTAACCTTGAAGAGACGTATGAGGGGCTGGACCCCAAACATCCGTAAAGATATATTCAAGAGGTACAGAACTGGAAATGCTAGAAGAATTAAAAGGAAGTTTATGACTTTTATTGATGGAGCATGAAGAACATAGTGAATGAGAAGTACGTTTATTTGATGGAAGCTGATACAGTTTTATTAAATGATGAACAAGTTTCCGAGAGGGATGACCCAAACGGTTATGCCAAACATCAGAGGAGACGCATTCAGTGGTAAGAGCCATGGGTGAGGAATCAGCTTTGCTCGATGAAGCAGGAAATGAGTAGATGCCGTTGTCACATTGGCCTTGCATTAATGTCACCCCCGATGTCGGATCCTTCACAAGGAAATGAAAAGGGTGAAACTCAAGAACAAGGTTATTAGTTTTGGTAAACTCATGCACTGAAATCAAATTTTTATGAATGGCAGGAACACAAAGAGTGTTTTTGAGAGTGACAGTGCGAGTTGGAAGTCTTAAGTGAACGGTGCCAGTATGAGAGATTGCCAAACCTGAACCATCCCCAATGATCACCTCATCAGTACCATCGTACTCAGAATGAACAGAGAGCTTTGACATGTCTGAGGTAATATGATGAGAAGCACCAGAGTCTACCACCCATGGTTTGGGTGTGGAGGAGCCTGCATCAGCACAGTTGGCATTGGGAGAAGATGAGTTCCAGAATTTTCGACATTGTCGTGCTGTGTGACCAGGCGTGGAGCAAAATTGGCAAGTCACTGCAGTTTTCTGTGAAGACTGAGAATTGTTTTGGGACTGGAAGCCCCTCTGGTTGTGTCGTGAGTTGTTGGTGCGCTGTGGCCTGCCTTTGTTCGAGGACTGAGAGGTTCTCTTCTGATGATAGTTTGCAGTAGCAATTGTTGTCTGCTGCAGAGTCTCAAGTTTTTTTAGATAAGTTTCATGACTCACAAGGAGATCATGCAGTTCTTCAAAGGTCAGAGGATTCTCACGGGTTCGAATAGGGCCAGCAATTTCACGGAACTCAGATCCCAGTCCATTGAGTATGTAGAGCGTGAGATCGTCATTCGTGAGAGGAGAATCAATAAGTGAAAGTTCATCAGCAGTGGACTTGACTTGTTGTAAGTATTCGGTGACACTTTTGGATCCCCGGGTCAAGGACGTTAAATTATCCTTAAGTTGCATTACTCATGTACGAGAGCGATTTGCAAAGAGATGGGTCAATTGAAGCCAGGCCTCTCTTGAAGTGCTAGAGGAAGCAATCAAGGGCATAATGCTTTTAGACACCGAAGCAAAAATCCCATTTAGCAGGAGTTTGTCTTGACGGATCCAGCGGCTACGATTCGCAAGAGTCTCAGCAGATGGAGTGGCACCAAGCTGAGGACAGAGGTGAGAGCCATCAATAAAGCCTTGAAGATCATACCCAACTACTAGTGAGTCAAGCTGGGCATGCCATGCAGGAAAATTGGAAGATGTGAGTTTGTAAGGTAGCTGTGCAGTGGCGTTGATGGCAATGATAGCATTTTGAGAGTTGGGGTTGGTGGACTGCGTAACAGAGGGGGTAGAAGAAGATGATGAAGACATAGTGGAAGAGGAGGATTAAACTCGTTGGAGACTAAAGGCTCTGGATACCATATAGAGGATTCGAAACACGTTGGTGTTTTATTCAATCATATCTTTATTACAAGACGATATACCTATTTATATACTGCTAATGGTTACAAATAAGGTAAGAAATAACTGTCAAATAAATACAGATTAAAATAGAAAGTAGCTCTGCTGTACACGTGATTGCAGGAGATAAGTATGGAAGTAAATATGATTTTCCTCCCTGATCTTTGCATGATTGAGATCAAATGTGAGTGATGATCGTGATCATCCATTATATATATCGTCTTTAGAATTTTCTCCCTACCTCGCCGTATTAGATATATTAATTATCAGACTGACTACCATACAAGTACAGAATTTTGTAGGAAGAAACATATTCCAACCTCATTTCCCCTTACGTACTTTTCACGTGGAAACGACTTAGAATAGTAGGTAAAAATATTTCTGTAAACATTATTGCAGCAATAATTAAATGCCCCCAACTCTTATATATACGAAGCATTGATAAACAACTTGCTTCATCTGTAACCACAAGCCAAATATCTCTCCCACTAAGTTGCGCAGACAATGTTGAAACCACAGCTAAGTCTCCAGTCGCATTTCTCCTCCTCCACCCAAACCCCCAGCTTCCTTTTGCACAAGCCATTCCTCCATGGAAATTGTAACACCCCGTACCTGAAAGAGTCGGAGAATTACTGCTTGTCACTTATAAATCTGTCTTCCAAAGTATCTAAAATCTCCCAAGATTTCATAAATAGCACACAGTCTCATATTTTCCAAATAAACATAATATAAACTCCATGCGTCATCATTACAAAATAACATAAACCAAGGGGTCCACAATCTCCCAATAATCTCAATACAATAAAATAATACATCCTTAAGTCTCAAAAGATCAAAATAACATAAAGAACTTCAAATACTCAAGATAAACCCTTCTACTAACAATGGTACCCTTAGGTACTCGAGCTTTTATCCATATCTAGTCATACTCCAATTTGTATTCCTGATCCCCAGCTGGTTCATCAATATCATCTGAAAAATATTATGAAGATAAGGGGTAAATTATCAACAACTCAGTAAGCAGAAAACATATACTAGTATATAAACATGAGCCTTTTAGATAGTTCGGTATGCAGAATCTAAACATTTCATTTTCGTATGCACATCTCAAAACATATTTCCAGAAAATTAGAGCGACTTTTCAATCTTTTCATATAAATCATTTTCACATTCAAAAACACTTTGGCAATACATAACTGAACATCTTCATCTTATCATATCATACATATCGTATCATGTCATATACCATGTTTAACCCCCGTGGTAGGGTTGTGCTATCCCCGGTGGCCAAACCAGGCAGTATCATTTTGTGAAACTTTCCCTTTTTCAATCTCGGAGCTCCGAGTGTGCACATAGGAAAGAACACATAAAAGACCACTTTGTTTCCAAAGTGGGTGCACTCATATCATATCATATCATGTTGGTACCAACCATATCATGTGAATCAGTATCATCATATCAGAGCCATATTCAGAATCAGAATCAAAACAGATAAGTATGCCAAAGTTTTTCATATCCATACCATATCAAATCACAATTGAAAATATTCATATCATTTCCAGTTGATCAAAAACAGATCCAAATCATTTTCATATCACATGCACATAAATTCACGGACATCATATTCGCTCTTTTGCACATTTCAGAATAATGTCAAATATTGCTCATGTCTACACTATTCATGTCAAAATAATTTCTTTTATCTTTTATACATATCTCATGAGTGAATGCAAAACATATATTGAGGTTGTTTTTCTCATTTTCTTTTTAAATCAACATGCATATTTTTACAAACCAACCTCAGTTCATTTCTTTTTATGCAAATCTAGTATAGGAACCCCGCTTACCTAACTCATGCAGCGTATTATCTATGCCTTGAAATCGACCTCTATCAGTCTCGTTACCTAATCATAAAAATAAAATATATATCCTAAGTATTAAAGACCAACAACACAATTTCGATCTAAGAATTAAGACCCAAATTCTAAACCATATTTCAGCAATTTTAACTCAACTCACCAGCCATATAGTCATCTGGACAGCCCACAATTCAACCCAAAAATAACGTATAACAATATCAATATTGACCTATACACCCACCAAACCAACGTCAAACTCAATTAATTAATAAATCAATAAACCAACCCCATTTCACCAGCCCATAACTCCAAGCAACCACTAGCAACTCAACCAAAATAACAATACACATTAAACTTTCTCTCCATTCACAACTCCACAAAGAAAATCCAACACTTCTAAATATTAATCGACACCAAACAAGACTGACTACTATTTATTTATTTCCAAAACAACTACCAGCAAACCACATTTCATTCATCTTACACACATAACAGGTGACTAATAAAGTTAAGGACAAGATCTTACACCTAACGTCGTGTGGTGATCAGTGGAAAAAAGGGAGCAAAGCTATGCTGTCCAGAAATGAAAATAATTCCCTTGGAAATGAAAACAACTACAATGGACAGAAATGTTTGAGGGAAAAGCAAAAGAAAATTTCGAAATACAAATAAAAATGTGAAGATTTGATATTCAAAGAGAGACTGACCCGAGAGTAAATATTAAAATGTGAGGCCTCTTGAAGATGAAAATGCACTGCGTAGTAATGGGCTGTTAAGTACGAGAGAGAAAATGTATGAGGATGAGATGCATTGGATCCAACAAAGAACCCAAACTGTGAAAAGGGTTTACATGAATGAATGGGTGATGAACAATGGTTGGGAGCAAACCACCAAAATCGCAATACTAAAGCAACACAAAAAGAAAACTGCAATGGAGAGAAAGAGAGAGTGTCAACTGTGAGGGTTTTAGTTCAGATTCTAAGTGTAGAATGAAAGAGAGGGAGAGAGAGAGAAAAAAAAAATTAAATACCTGTAGACAAGAGAATACCATGCGAGAGAGAGGAAGAGGAGAATAACTAACCACAAGGGAAGAAAAAAAAAACCTGCCGATGTAGAGAAAATAGGATTAGAGGAGCAGTTTTTGGTAAAAGCAGAGGAAAAGAAATGGGGGAAAACTGTCTGAGGGTAGGGAAGGAAATACCTGCCCATACAATGTCGTTCAAGGGCTAAGGGGCAAAGAAAAATTAAAAAAAAAAACAAGTGGTCTGGGCCACGTCACTGGGTCTCACAGAAATCGCTATAGTATTGCTTCCCTTCCAATACTTTCGATGAAGTACTCATTCCAGAAGAAAAACAAAAATGTTCGAATCGCCTCCGTGCCTGGCAATAATATTAAAGCCGTAGCAACGGCCTCTACCGATAACGACGACATGGCAACCTTTGTAGAAGCCATTGTAACTGTGAAACTTATTGTTGGTGGCTTCCTCTCCAGCCTTGTTATACACCGAGATGATATAACAGACTTGCTTGGTAAAACACTCTTCTTGGAGCTTGTTAGCGCCCAGTTTGATCCTAGTAAGTACTCATATATGATTAGTATTAATCACACCCGAACAATTCCATTATTATATAATAAACGTAAATTGGAAGAACGACTTTTGGTTTCCACCCCGATCCCCAAAATAATATATTTATTTTGTTCTAATTTGTATAATTTGTTCGTTATTATTCAATTTAATTATACATGCTTTTCCCACTTGAAATGGAACTTTGGTTCCATCTCCAACGATTTATTCGCAAGTATCCATTATCCATAAATTTTCAACTCATTTTTGTGCAAGTTCTACGTATATTAATATATGAAAAAGTCTTCTTGCAAACGAGTTTACACACCAATATTAACATGTAAGACATTTATTTAATGAAACGGTACGACTTGACAACCGAAATGATTTTGGAGATAGGGGACATTCTTCTTCTCTTAAAATTATTTTTTTTATATTTTTTTTCAATTAAAAAAAGCCGTTGGTACACAATTTGCTGCGTCAAATCATTTGTACCTAGCAAGGCTCTTAATATATATTTGAAGCTAGTTCATCAGTTATGTGAGAAGAACTTCTTGCATGTGGTTTGTTAATTGTGTTTGTTTTGAAAATTTAGCTAGTTGAGGATCAGTTTTTGCCTCATCCTTTTATGAGGAGAAATGATATTTTTAATCGTGGAGTGCATAAACTTTGTGTAATCTTTTTTTTTTTTAAAATGAGTAAAAAGGAAACCACATAAAAAAATTAATTTTTAAATAATAGACTTCATTCTTTTTTAAAAGGATTGCGCGTTGGTGCTTGCACACTCTACAATCGTATTGTACGTAGCATTACTAATTTTTATTTAATATTATATTTATATAAATTTATATATCTTCATTTAATTATTATCTCCAACATATTGGTCTAACTGTATTCTTGACATGATTTCCTCAACCAACCTCGGGGGGACAGAATCCTACTGATTAAATGTTTGTGAGTCCCAAACGTACAAGAAAAAAGAAAAATATGTTTGTAAGTCAAGTACTACTGTACGTCTGCATGTATGACTATTTGTATCTAAGTTAATAGATATCATAAGGGCGAGCGGAATTTTCAAATTATGTGATGTGACGTATCAGATTCTAAAACAAGAGAACAATCAAGCTAGCAGCTAGCTGGTGGCATTCATATATATGGTCCCCCTTAAAGCGAAATGTGTATATATATATATATATACACATAGGCCGGGGAGAGAGAGAGAGAGAAGGCAAAGTTGAGTGTGGTCGACTATCATGAAATTAGGGTTTGTCTAAATACCATATATAAGTCAGGCGCAGAGGCTAGCTAGCTGGGTTATAAGATACAGAATTACTGTGAAGTTAATATGATCTCTATGATCTGGTCCATTAGCATGCAGTATTACTGTTAATTGTAGTATTAATATATTAATTTGTTAATTTTGAAGAGACTGGATTAGAGAAGGAGACAATCAAAGGGTACACACAATGGACGAGCCAAGTTGAAGGGGAGGTGAAATTTGAGTCAGGTTTCGAAGTTCCAGCAGATTTCGGAGAGATTGTGTAGAGTCCCATATTTTAGTACATTTTAATGAAGGATTATTTTAATTAATTTAAATATTAATTCTCTTGTTTTAGAATTTTGAAAGTTAATTTTAGGAGTTTTAGAATATTATTTTATAATATTTTAAATTGTGAAAATTATTTATTTTATATGTTTTCTTGATATTAATTATTGTTGTGCATTTAAATTGATATTTAATTTAAATTAGTTAGATTAAGGGTTTTAAAATTATTATTATTTTAATAAAGCATTTCACTGAGTTTGAATTATTTTATTTAGTTTTTGATTTTAAAATCTTGTTCGTTGGATCACTTTCGAAACCCAAGTTAAAACGACTGAATCGTCTATTTCTTCTTCCTCTTTTTCTTTCCCCTTTTCTTTTTCTCTTTTCTTTCTTTTCTTCCTTTTTTCTTCTTCTCCCTTCTACCTGCCCGCGCGACCCGGTTTCTCTCTCTCTCTCTTCTCTCTCTTCTCTCTCTCGCGTGAACCGGATTCACCGCCGCTGCTCCGCCTCCGGCCCGCCGTGCACGACACCACTGGCACCATCGGCTTCCCCGTGTGCCGGCGACCTTACCCACCCAATAGCCGGCCAGCTAACGCCGCCACGAGCCGCTTGAACCGTCAGGCCACCATTGGCCACCATTTCTTCACCACTTCTTCACCGGCCCAATACCAAGCTTTTCCATCCAAATCCGGCCCCGATCCGTCGCCGGAGCCGCCCGTGCGAGCTCCACTTCCGATTTGACAATTCTCGGCCGTAAACCACCCATTTCGGCCACCACCCACGGCCAAAGGCCACCAGCATTAGCTTCACCACCTCTCATAGGCCCTACTCTACCATTCCTAAGTCTTCGTTTGACCCCGTATAATTTTGGGTTCACTTTGTATTTCGGTCACAGTGTTTCATGATCCTCTACCAGCTCTTTCATGATCCTCCGAAAATATTTTTATAGCACTGTAAGTATTTCCTAAACAATCTTTTGGGATTTAAATATATTTTTACTCTAATTATTTATACTGTGTTCTGGTTGGTTCTGGACTGAGTCCGAGGAGAATTCGGGGGTGGATGGATTGAGGATGGAGAAATTGTATATTGATTATGTTGTATTTTGATTGGTTGTTGGTTGTGGTTATTGTGAGTTGGTACATTGCATATTGCACGCATGTTCATGTTTGTAAAATGAAAACTGAGTTTTCGTGTAATTGCATTCATGATCATGTGGTTATTTTGAAAACTGGGTTTTCATGAGGAAATGGATTTTTGGGTGCGTGTGTATCACGACCCCAAGCCGAGATGGGGCATTATCTCTGTGGAGCTCCTCTGGTCACTCGGGAGCGGAATATACTGAATGACATCCCCTGGGTTGTCACCGGGCGACAACGGGATCGGACGTTGGACGTGCCAACTCCGTGGCCCTTCTGCTGGCGGGGGCTAGATGATGACCTGGCCACGAATGCACTGGGTGCGGAACTGGGCATCGCTTGTAAATTAGCCAGGACGTTCGGATGGTCCATAGGGGAGACCATGGTGCATATGAATTAATGGATAAATGGAAAATGGCTGTTTTCTGGGAAAATAGCGTGAGTTGATTTTGTGTGTCATTTTCTGGGAAAATGACGGATTAATATTTTTGGGCCAAAACGTTATTTTTGGCGTGTGTTGCATTTATTGCATATTGCATCATGGGCATGCATGATTAGTTGCTTAAGTATGTTTTTATTTCAGGATTGGTTAGGTTATAACTTACCTGTGGTACCATTTAATGGTACTGCAGATTTTGATTATGATGTTGCAGGTACCGAGCCTGAGGATTTGGCTCCGCCGGAGGAGTGATTTGGGATCACTCGAGTTATGTTTATATTTTCTGCTTTTGTATATTTTATGGGACATTTGGTTTATGTTTTAAACGCTTTGTATTTGGATATTTGTATTAAACTAAAATTCTGGTACTAGAGATTTAATTATTATTATCCGCTGCGTATTTTATTGTGCACTGTTTATTTGTTGCACACACTTGGCACTTGTCGTTGGGATGTGTGACCATGTGTCATCATCCTGACGTCATGATTCCCGAGGCTTTTTTGTACGTGGGAGTCGGGGCGTCACAGGTAGTATCAGAGCAATTTGGCTCTGAGTAAAGCCACATGTCCCTTAGGTGGAGTATCAGAAAGTTTTAAAAGTTGTAATTTAAAATTAGTTTGATTTGAAATATGTTATTTTAATGGTTTTTAATTTATTATTTGTTGTTATTTTCATTGGTTTCATCTATTTAGTTGTATGCTATTTTATTTTAATTGTTTTATTCTATGGTCGGTTATTTTATTTGTTTTAATTATTTATTGTGTACTTCTTCATTGTTTTGTTCATTTATCGTATGTCATTTTATTTATGGAATTTTATTTTAATTGCGAGATTTTGTTTTGTTTTTATTATGTTGTTCGAGGTATGTTACTTTAAATGTTTTAATTTATTGTATGTTATTATACTTGGTTGGTTTTATTCTATTTTATTTCATGGCATTTTGTTGTATTTTAATTTTTTTTGCCATAACTAGATTTTAATCTGTTGAGTGGAAAATGGGTTAAGGGCTACGTTATGACAGGAAGATGGTACGACTGTGAATACCATTGTTAGACTTGAACATTTAGTGTAGTAGGCCTGAACTCTTAGCGATGGGTATGTTTTAACATGGAGACTCGAGGGGAACGACATAGTCTAAGTGAACTTTATGGAGTAGGAGCTCAAGTCGCAGCTAAGGTGGGAATAGCTTTTGTTCGCCTAGGATACTTGAGGTCTTAAGTTCCGTAGAATTAAGTGTTAAGTCTATGGAGTAGGAGGTTGTAAGTTCAACGAACTTTGAGGATAGAATTATGAGGAGTTGTCTAAGGTTTGGGGTCCTATAGTTATTAGGAAATAAGTTTATGGGATTGAAGGTGGTAGGTTCAACAAGCATTTGAGGGATTTATTAAATTGGAAGTTTTAGATCTTGCTGACTTTGATAAGTTGTCTTTGATAAGCAGTTGACAACATTTGAGGTTTTAGAATTTTATAAGCTTTATAAGGTGAATGCTTTAGATTTAAGGTCATCGATCTTGAGGATTTCGGGGAATGATTCTTATCTTGTTTGAGGTTTTAGAATTGCAGCGTTAAAGGACTGATTCGTAATAAAATTTAAGTTTTTAATTCTACAGGCTTGGTGTGCTAGTTTGATTTATTTTGGAGACTGATTAATCGGTGACATTAAATGGAGTTGGTCAGAGTTGGGTTATTGATATAAGGATTTTTAATGGGAGTATTTCTTTGAGGATTGAAGGTATTGATCTAGTTCGGGTATTTTCTGAGGATTGAAGATGTCGATCTAGTTCGGATAATGATTGTTATTAGTTTGAGGTTTTAAGTGGCAAGTTTTAGGATTGATACATATCAAATTTAAGGATAATAGATGGTGGGGATCTAGGAAAAAGATTCTTGTTATTTTTAGAGGATATAGGTCCAGATGATGGAAATGATAATGATGAACCCCTTGCACGTTTGGAGGATTTTTGGTTTCGGCTAAGAGTGCATGAGATCAATGCATAGTAGTGGTGAGTGTGTATGGATTTCGGAGAATGCATGTCGTAATCATTTTGTTGGAAGAAGTGGCATTGGTAGGTGTTAAAGAGGAGATGGCATGACAGTATTAGGTTCAGGAGACCTTGGCTTTGAGTTTTTGAGGAGTTGATTGAAGGGTACAATCGAAGCGGGTTAATCAATGGAATGATGGTTGGCAATAATTGTTGTGATTAACTTCAGGACTTAATTGTGACTTAAGGTCACATAGGAATTTCAATTTTCGAGACTATACTTTCCTCTGGAAACGAAGCGTCAAGTTGGGTGAGTTAAGGACATTGTTATTTAACTTGAAAAGAGATTGATGGGTTGCCATGTATGGTGTATCATAAAATCTTGGAAGTTGAAGTTGAGGGATCAACGGTGGATAGCATAATCAAGTATGGAAGTTAATAAAGCGTAAATACCTATGAGTGGGTTGCAATAGTTTTTGGTGGATTGAAGGGTTGATCAGTATGACTTGCCCTGAGGTTTCTAGTGATGTGCTATGGAAGGAGTTAGTTGTGTTAGTACTAGCTTATAGGAGTAGAAGTAAGTGGGCGAGTTACCTTGAAGGTTTCGGTAATGTTATGGTGAAGGCAATAGTAGTTCGTAATGAGTTTAGTCACCGTTAGAGTAGATGATATTCAGATTTTAGGTGTTGAACTTTTGAGTTTAGATTGTCGGGTAGAAGTTTATAAGCGCTCTTACTGGTTGGCCGGGTTGGATTTGAGCCTTTTAGGGTATGATCCTTATCCTAAGATGAGCGGGTGTTTTTAGGGTGATATTACTTGTTTTCAATTAAGATGCTGAGGTTGATTAATATTGATTTTCTGTTAATGATCATGGACATATTTTGTGGATGACTAATTTTGATTAAGGCATTATGAGTTAATTGAGGAATTTGTGTGATAATTCATAATTTTGGAGATGAATGGGGCTGCTGCTTATAGGATTGCTGCCAGAGTATTTTGAAAAGGTTCTTGTTGTGTTCCATGTGTCCTCAAGAAAAGTTTTGGTCAGCAAGAGGTGCGCTTTGTCGACCTAAGACGCATCAAACTTCAGCTTGACCTTACTTATGAGGTTGCCCCGACGCAGGTTGTAAATTGGAAGAAGTAAATGTTGAGATCTAAATCGATACCTTTGGAGAAGGTAGCTTGGGATGATCTACTGGCTTAAGATTTCTCTTGGAAAAGAGAAGCAGATATGATGGAACAATATCCGTAATCGTGTGATTGATCGGCAGTATGTCTCTTAAGCCTACTTTTAGTCGCATCTCATGCCTGTCTTTAGCATTGATGTTTGACCCTACAATTTCAAGGACGAAATTTATTTTAAGGGGGGGAGATTGTAACATCACGTATTTTAGTTCATTTTAATGAAGGATTATTTTAATTAATTTAAAGATTAATTCTCTTGTTTTAGAATTTTAGGAGTTTTAGAATATTATTTTATAATATTTTAAGTTGTGAAAATTATTTATTTTATATGTTTTCTTGATATTAATTATTGTTGTGCATTTAAATAGATATTTAATTTAAATTAGTTAGATTAAGGGTTTTAAAATTATTATTGTTTTAATAAAGCATTTCACTGAGTTTGAATTATTTTATTTAGTTTTTGGTTTTAAAATCTTGTTCGTTGGATCACTTTCGAAACCCAAGTTAAAACGACTGGATCTTCTATTTCTTCTTCCTTTTTTTCTTTTCCCTTTTCTTTTTCTCTTTTCTTTCTTTTTCTTCATTTTTCTTCTCCCTTCTGCCTGCCCGCGCGACCCGGTTTCTCTCTCTCTCTTCTCTCTCTTGTCTCTCTCGCGTGAACCAGACTCACCGCCGCTGCTCCGCCTCCGGCCCGCCGTGCACGACACCGCCGGCACCATCGGCTCCCCTGTGCGCCGGCGACCTTATCCACCCAATATCCGGCCGGCTAACGCCGCCGTTAGCCGCCACGAGCCACTTGAACCAGCGGTGGTTCTTCCTCCGTTCCGCAGCCGTCCGGCCACCATTGGCCACCATTTCTTCACCACTTCTTCACCAGCCCAATACCAAGCTTTTCCACCCAAAATCGGCCCCGATCCGTCCCCGGAGCCGCCCGTGCGAGCTCCACTTCCGATTTGACAATTCTCGACCGTAAACCACCCATTTCGGCCACCACCCATGGCCAAAGGCCACCACCATTAGCTTCACCACCTCCCATAGGCCCTACTCTACTTTCCCAAGTCTTCGTTTGACCCCGTATAATTTTGGGTTCACTGTGTATTTCGACCACAGTGTTTTTACACTGTGGCGTTGCGGTTTTGGCGCTTCCAGCTCTTTCATGATCCTCCGAAAATATTTTTATAGCGCTGTAAGTATTTCCTAAACAATCTTTTGAGATTTAAATATATTTTTGCTCTAATTATTTATACTGTGTTCTGGTTGATTCCGGACTGAGTCCGAGGAGAATTTGGGGGTGGATGGATTGAGGACGGAGAAATTGTATATTGATTATGTTGTGTTTTGATTCGTTGTTGGTTGTGGTTATTGTGAGTTGGTACATTGCATATTTCACGCATGTTCATGTTTGTAAAATGAAAACTGGGTTTTCGTGTAATTGCATTCATGATCATGTGGTTATTTTGAAAACTGGGTTTTCATGAGGAAATGGATTTTTGGGTGCGTGTATATCACGACCCCAAGCCGAGATGGGGAATTATCGCGGTGGAGCTCCTCTGGTCACTCGGGAGCGGAATATACTGAGTGACGTCCCCTGGGTTGTCGCCGGGCGACAACGGGATCGGACGTTGGACGTGCCGACTCCGTGGCCCTTTTGCTTGCGGGGGCTAGATGATGACCTGGCCACGAACGCACTGGGTGCGGAACTGGGCATCCCTCGTAAATTAGCCAGGACGTACGGATGGTCCATAGGGGAGACCATGATGCATATGAATTAATGGATAAATGGAAAATGACTGTTTTCTGGGAAAATAGCGTGAGTTGATTTTGTGTTTTATTTTCTGGAAAAATGACGGATTAATATTTTTGGGCCAAAACATTATTTTTGGCGTGTATTGCATTTATTGCATACTGCATCATGGGCATGCATGATTAGTTGCTTAAGTATGTTTTTATTTCAGGATTGGTTAGGTTATAACTTACCTGTGGTACTATTTAATGGTACTGCAGATTTTGATTATGATGTTGCAGGTGCCGAGCTTGAGGATTTAGCTCCGCCGGAGGAGTGATCTGGGATCACTCGAGTTATGTTTATATTTTCTGCTTTTGTATATTTTATAGGACATTTGGTTTATGTTTTAAACGCTTTGTATTTGGATATTTGTATTAAACTAAAATTCTGGTACTAGAGATTTAATTAATATTATTCGCTGCGTATTTTATTATGCACTGTTTATTTGTTGCACACACTTGGCACTTGTCGTTGGGATGTGTGACCGTGTGTCATCATCCTGATGTCATGATTCCCGAGGCTTTTTTGTACGTGGGAGTCGGGGCGTCACAGGTTGGGGCCATTTTTGTGGAGAATGAGCACAGCAAGGAGATGTATCTCAAGGATATTAGCCTTAATGGCTTCCCTAATGGCCCCGTCAATGTAACACCCCGTATTTTAGTACATTTTAATGAAGGATTATTTTAATTAATTTAAAGATTAATTCCCTTGTTTTAGAATTTTGAGAGTTTTAGAATATTATTTTATAATATTTTAAGTTGTGAAAATTATTTATTTTATATGTTTTCTTGATATTAATTATTGTTGTGCATTTAAATTGATATTTAATTTAAATTAGTTAGATTATGGGTTTTAAAATTATTATTGTTTTAATAAAGCATTTCACTGAGTTTGAATTATTTTATTTAGTTTTTGGTTTTAAAATCTTGTTCATTGGATCACTTTCGAAACCCAAGTTGAAACGATTGGATCTCCTTTTTCTTCTTCCTCTTTTTCTTTTCCCTTTTCTTTTTCTCTTTTCTTTCTTTTTCTTCCTTTTTCTTCTTCTCCGCGCGACCCGGTTTCTCTCTCTCTCCCGTCTCTCTCTCTCTCCCCGTGCTTCCGGTTTCCTCCTCCCAGCCTCCACCGCGCGCCGCCGTGGTCCTCACCGCCCGGTGCAGTCGACTCCCCACCTGCCGGCGACCTCGCAGCTCCAACCCCAGCCCCTCCCGCGCTGCCGTGAGCCGCCACGCACGGCTTGAAGCCACGCGGCCTTGTGAGCTTCAGCGCCGCCGTCCGGCCACCTCCGGCCACCACCTCTTAACCACATCATCACCGGCCCTCAAGCAACCCAATGGACCCAAACCCGGCCCCGATCCGTCGCCGGAGCCGCCCGTGCGAGCTCCACCTCCGATTTGGCCTTTCCGGCCTTCTACCGCCATTTCGGCCACCACCCACGGCCAAAGGCCACCACCATTAGCTTCACCACCTCCCATAGGCCCTACCCTACCGTTCCCAAGTCTTCGTTTGACCCCGTGTGATTTTGGGTTCACTGTGAGTTTCGGCCACAGTGTTTTTACACTGTGGAATTTCGGTTTTTGGAGCTTCCAACCCCTCCGTGATCCTCCGAAAATATTTTCATAGCGCTGTAAGTATTTCCTAAACAATCTTTTGAGATTTAAATATATTTTTGCTCTAATTATTTATACTGTGATCTGGTTGGTACCGGACTGAGTCCGAGGAGAATTCGGGGGTGGATGGATTGAGTACGGAGAAGTTGTGGATTGGTTATGTTGGGTTTTGATTGGTTGTTGGTTGTGATTATTGTGAGTTGGTACATTGCATATTGCACGCATGTTCATGTCTGTAAAATGAAAACTGGGTTTTCGTGTAATTGCATTCATGATCATGTAGTTATTTTGAAAACTGGATTTTCATGAGGAAATGGATTTGTGGGTGCGTGTGTATCACGACCCCAAGCCGAGATGGGGCATTATCTCGGTGGAGCTCCTCTGGTCACTCGGGAGCGGAATATACTGAGTGACGTCCCCTGGGTTGTCGCCGGGCGACAACGGGATCGGACGTTGGACGTGCCGACTCCGTGGCCCTTCTGCTGGCGGGGGCTAGAGGATGACCTGGCCACGAACGCACTGGGTGCGGAACTGGGCATCGCTCGTAAATTAGCCAGGACGTGCGGATGGTCCATAGGGGAGACCATGGTGCATATGAATTAATGGATAAATGGAAAATGGCTGTTTTCTGGGAAAATAGCGTGAGTGATTTTGTGTGTCATTTTCTGGGAAAATGACGGGATAATGTTTTTGGGCCAAAACGTGATTTTTGGCGTGTGTTGCATTTATTGCATATTGCATCATGGGCATGCATGATTAGTTGCTTAAATATGTTTCTATTTCATGATTGGTTAGGTTATAACTTACCTGTGGTACCATTTAATGGTACTGCAGATTTTGATTATGTTGATGCAGGTGCCGAGCCTGAGGTTTTGGCTCTGCCGGAGGAGTGATCTGGGATCACTCGAGTTACGTTTCTTTTTCTGCTTATGTATATTTTATTGGACATTTGGGTTATGTTTTAAACGCTTTGTATTTGGATATCTGTATTAAACTAAAATTCTGGTACTAGAGACTTAATTATTATTATCCGCTGCGTAATCATTTTGTGCACTGTTTATTTGTTGCACACACTTGACACTGGTTCGTTGGGATGTGTGACCGTGTGTCATCATCCTGACGTCACGATTCCCGAGGCTTTTTGTACGTGGGAGTCGGGGCGTCACAGTCAATTTGACCTGTAATTCATGGGTTCACTCAAAGCATGACCATCCTCATAACAGAGTCTTCTTCGCAAACAAGGTCAGCCATGCTCCCTCCAACTTCTTGAACTACGTACTAAATTACATAAACATGCACATATACAAAACATATAATATACTACAACAAATATATATATATATGCATGCACATGTGCTGCATGCTCATTGAAGGGAGGAGATTAATGTGCATGCAGCTTGGAAATTAATTAATTAACGAGTAGTGTAGATAAAAATAAAAAAAAGTAGGAGTAGTGCTACCTACATGCTGCCGGGAGGGGGACCCTTCCCTGCACCCCGCCCAGCACCATGTGGGGGAGGGGCCTACTAAGTCTCACATTGCTTAAAAATGGTTATTATATTGTCTTGTTCTCTCATATAAAGGTTAGTTCAGGAAGTCAAGACAATCCACTAACTTAAATATAATTTTAAGTCTTTAATAAATTGTAGATATCTATATAGGCGGTTATAATGCATAGAGCTTTCAAAATTAATATTACTTTTATAATAATATTTTCTCTTTAGAGCACTTTCTATACCGATTTTTTTTCCTTTTGGATCGTGACAATAATGTATATGTGTTGGACGTCGATCCGCAGTCATACTTGCCATCAGAGACACCAGAGGGGTTGAGGAGGCTAAGAGAAGAAGAGCTTGTCATTTTGAGAGGAGATGGGAAAGGAGAACGACACTACAACAGAAACTACTTTTTGGGACGAAATTTTTCATCCCAAATTATAGTAATTTCGTCCCAAAAAATTTTTTGGGACGAAAAAAATTCATCCCGAGCTCGTCCTAACAACACTATCCCAGAAGATATATTGGGATGAAAATCACCATTTCGTCCCAAAAAATATCTTTTGAGACGAATTTGATGGAAACCGTTCGAACACGTTCGAACGGAAAAACTTATTTGTCACGGTTGAAATTCATCCCAGAATACCGTTCGAACGGTTGTAATTGACGTTTGAACGATTTAGATCTACGCTCGAACAACGAAGACATTAGTCATATCCGTTCGAACGGAAAAAAATAATTTTCCGTTCGAACGTCAAACGGATATATCGAACGGCATAATATAGATTTCCGTTCGAACGTGGTGAAATTTTTGTTCGAACGGGACAAAAAAAAATTGAGTTCGAACGTTAAAGTGGGAGTTTGAACGATAACTATTTTATTTAAACTCAATAATAAAAAACCAAATAGACATTCATAATATTTGAAAAAATACATTAGAAACTGTTTAATAGTCACAAAAGTTTTATAATAAGTGCAAACTAAATAAACAACCATGAAACTAGCATTGTTCGTACATAAATAGACAATCCCAAAATATGTACATAAAAAACCATTAGTTGCTTGGAGGCCTGTAATGTTGCATAAGCTGCTGCATTTGGAGTTGTATCTGTCTCCTGAACTCTTCTTGTTGTTCTTCATGTTGTTTGAAATGCATCTCCATGTCTGCTTGTTTCGCCAATTTAGCCTCTAACTCATGCTGCCTTGCGGTCAATTCTTCTATTCTGGAATTCGCATTATCTAGCGCTATAGAAGCCGTAGAGGCAAACCCAGAAGAAGAGGAAGAAGGTGAAG